>JANHOG010000788.1:0-11810 GCA_027627325.1 Phlebia brevispora
ATACGCGCTCGCTGCAGCCTGCAGGCTGCGATGGAGGACAAGCGCCCGCCCACGGTTTCATTGTCAAGTCACAGAAGCTGTTATCACACACCAGGCAGTAGAGAAAATTCACAGATACGTAGCAGTTGAGGGGTGCAGTGTGAGAAGATACTACCTACTCGTTTTCAGATAAGCTTAGGCCACGTCACCGTTCATATAGCGGTGGCAATGGAGAGTCGGATAGACTTGAGGACCCAGACTTACAAACAGTCTCTAGGCCATAAGTAGGTACATAGCGTCCGTCCACGTCTTAACATAAGGCTGATTACACAGGTCACTGGTTTAGATATCGCGCATGTGCAGACACGAAGTGTTGAGAAGTCCACGTTTCCGACCCGAAGGCGCTAATCCCTTAACGGCAAGGTGGTGCGCATGGGCGTTACTACCAGACATCCATGCAAAAGGGATGAGATGTGGGCGGGAAGAGACGGAAGCATTGGATAAACGAGATTGCCCGGAAAATGAATTTTTCTACCCGTTGCACTATGCAGAATACGCTGGGTGCCCAAGTGGTCCTTCCGACTCCAGACATCCTCAGCTGCACCATGATGGACGGTTAGGGCCTCCCAGGCGCGCAAAACACTAACTCAAACTGTCCTCCACGCGGCGGGAACATAAGGACCGGTAATGGAGACATCGGTATTGCTTCCGGGCTCTACGACGCTGAGCATGGGGCGGTCGACGGTGTCAAACAAGCTCACTGCCGCCGTCTCAGACCAGTCTTCCAGCCACGACAGTTCCCTGCAGACCATAAGCCACATCATTCTAATTCCTATCGCCTCCAGGTGTTTGTCACGGATACTTGGTTTGATCGCTGTGGGCAGTGCACATGCAGTTGCTTCGGATACGATGCCCCTGTGGTCACGCTATTTGGGCAATGTGATGGGATGTAGTGCTCGCCCAGCTCGCCAATCCGTACCACGGATGTAGCCCACTAGTACGAAAAGGGGAGACCTGAGTTCTGATATGGCCATGGCCGAGTTGAGGATACGATAGGAACAGCAGTTAGTGATTCATTGTGGCGAGAACGAGGGTGGTATTTCTCTCCCACCTCCGTAATCTATTCGGTAAAGAATGAGCCTCGTGGCCCAACTCATATCTGTGGCGCATGAGATTCATGACAATAGTGAGGTTATTTGCGACCAATTATGGTGCGGAAAGGGGCACTGTACAATCGAATGACATGGGGACGACCTCGTTCCTTGTAAGGCTGTGGTGTAGTCAGATTGTTGTACAGGTGCTAGCACCTTGTGGGAAGTGCCCGGAGCGGATGCAGAGAGGGAAATAATCTCCGCCCGTATATTGTGATCACTATAGTTCAAGAATCAGTGATATTTTGTGAACAAGTAACAACCGCGTGCATAGCCGCTCAACACCATGAAAACCTCTGGTTGACTCCAAGGCGGACCTCTAATCTCCTGACACGCCATTGAATACATCTTCCCCATCTTCCGCTGGCGGCTGTACCATATTTCTCTACAGTTTGGACCTCATCGCTGCACTACATCTGGCGGGGCAAGACCTCACATACCCACGAATTTATATTGATATTGCCAATAGGATGCAAGCGGGGTCGGGTCCGAGCCGCAATCATCCCGTAGGAGGTGTATTCGGTGGCATGAATTCATGTGCCAGTGGTTTTCTAGACCCTGAACAAGGCATGCCCAGACATCCGTGAGTTTTGTAACAATCTACATGCTCACCTGATACAGTGCATCTCTTATCACCGCAGGCGTTTTGAGCCAAAGGACAGGAAGCCCTTTCCTCCGAGGAACAAAGGCATCACCGCCTGGTACCTCGTGCACTTATGTGGATATTCGCCATGATCTAGCGTGTGCCTTTTGCCATTCCAGATTCAGTGGGAAAACATCTCGTGCTTAACCTTGGTCACGCTGATTCGATCCGTTAAGTCATGTCGGTCGTAGTTACATGCCTTGCACCTGCGGAAGACGCTCACAAGTAGCGTAGAATAGTGATTTTTTTAATGGCGAAATATCGGAAGTGTTATGTAAAATGGTACCTAAAGACAAAGAAACGACTGAACATCGATCGTGGAACAAGGCATAATCTCCTTCACCTGCTACTTCGTGAGGCGGTCCTACGGCAATTGAGGATTGTAACGTCATTGTCGGTTATAATGGAAGATACAATAACAGCAGGATTTCTTATGGTGCATGCCTTGCCCGGTTTCCCTCAGGCTTGGAGAACGTCTGTGCATCTACTGATTCTATTGAGCGCAATTCTGACGGTCATGCACATCTCTTACGTGTAAACAGTTTATCGAAAGCTAATCCTTGTTCTCAGATGCCGACGGTATAATCGATCGAGTTGCTGCCTTCACATTATACCGAAATTTCTTTCCTCATCGGGGGAACGCAGTTCCGTATGAAAAGTGTGAATCAGCCTTGATGAGAAAAGATTTCGGTACAGTCCGCTCACCAGCTGATCACATTACCTCTGATACGTCCTACCATAGAGGATTTGGGGAACAACTCTGCAGCAGGATCCTCAAGAAAAAGTGGCATGGGAGGCAAAATATTCTTTCTTCTCGATTCTTCATTGGATACCGGAAGAACACTGGGCTAGTCCTGATTGTACTGATACCTCATCTCCGGTGCGCTCTATCTGGACATACTCAATTGAACTCAATTGATTTGCAAATTTCCTTACTCACCTCGACAAGCAGACGATACGTTTGGATGCAGCGAACTGGTTTGCAAACGCGTCAAGAATGACACCAGTATCTGACGACTTCTTGGAATAGGAAACTGTAAGCCAACGCGACATGGTTCATGAATCACGCCTCGAAGAAGAGTCGTTACTATTTATTCACCCGGGGCTACCCTTGTTATTTACTTCATCCCAAACGAAACTTTCCGGGTGCGTCGATGAAAGACGTTCATGAGAATGAGCGAGGATTTAATACATGAAGCTTGGGCGACGTCACGGTGCTCATTTTACGGATGTGCGTGCAATTGAACAGAGTCCGCCGCGCGTCTCCTCGTGGACGTCTGTTGCCGCGACTCTGCCTCGTGGAGGGCGAGACATCATCTCGTCGCTGCCTTTGAGAACTCACTCAAACGGCACATTACTTATTTCCGGCTGCCCGGTAGCGAAGAAAATAAATAATCACCATGTCGTACTACTCAATGTATTCATATAGACTGTCAATAAACTACTCTATCTTCGGGGATTGAAGAATTCACAGCGTGTGACGAAATACCAGGTCCAAACGCTTCCCATACCAGGAAGCCCATTCCCCAAGGTCCCACACGAGCTAATGTGCGCATTAACGACTGGACCTTCCGATGGACCGATGAGGTGGAAGTGTCGTGCACATGCTGTACGGAATTTCTGACGAAGAATATCCAACCCTCGTCCCTCGCCTTGCGCAGCAGATCGAGGGTACGGAGTGGTGCTCGGCAGATACGACCCTGTCAACGTGCACTGCCTTGCGTGCAGCATCCCATGGACGGCAACAAACCTCATATGCTAGCCCGGCGATAGCTCCCCCTGTCACGAGCGTTATGGCGTGGACAATTCTAGGCGTATGACGATGCAGTCTATCCTTCGCATCCGAACCGAACTTCCCTTCTTGTACCAGCGCTGAGGAAGTCGACTTAGCTCTGGCAGCTGCTCTCCGAGTAAGCTCGAAAACGGAAAAGAAGACAGCAAAACCTGGGTCTCAGTGAGGACTTGTCTGATGCGCGTCCTTCATGCATGCTTACCGCAAAAGTCTTTAGCAGCACCCCACAACCAACCGTTCCATCCTCGGCCAGCCATGTCACCCACCTCGCGCATCCAGTCTCGGACTTCGCGGGCTTCATGTATCTGGTCTTTTCTAGACATTTTGGGGATTGCTGCTGGTTCCGCGGAAGACTTCCTGCCACGCATGGGACCAACCAGTGGCGGAAGATGCACCTTCCAGGACGAAACGAACGTTCTCAGCTGGCGCCGCAATGACCGCCTGGGTAGCGCCTGCGACAGCACCGGACATTGCAGCAAGCGCGATGGGAGAGCGGACATGAGGCTCTAAGATGGCTGACGCCTCAGAATACGTCGTCCAGAGTACTGATCCTAACAGGACATTGACCATCATTGGTGGAAAAAAATGTTTCGCAAGGACGGAGGGCTATTCATGTATTGTTTATGAATAAGCAGCCGTTCATATACCTACGAAACTTACGCCATGGTGCTTTACGAGCCAAGAAATATACCTCGGGGAGAGGGAACGGCCGTGATGAGTGGCTAGCAATCTGAGTGTTTGCCATCCGGACACTGCATGATATAATTATGCCACTGAAGAATTCTGTATGAGCCTTATTACACACCTTTCGATGGCCTGAATAGTCGGACTGGTCGTGAGAAGTATAGCGCGAGAGCACGTGTAGCTGTCCGTGCTATGGCAGCATATACTGAACTTGATTTCCCAAGCTTGTCCTCGTCACCATTATCTGCAGCGGACATACATGAAGCAGCGCTGAGATGGCGAGCGATGATAGCAAGAGGCAACCTCGGTCAATGCGTCCGGAGATGGTCCCGGAACGCTCAGATCAATGTCCGGAGGTAGCCGACCCGCCGCGGAACGAACTTTGATCGTCAAGCAAAAGAAGCGCGAGGCAGCTTGAATTACGCATTGGTGAATCGGGATCCGAACTTTACTTTGGACCCACTCATCCTTCGACCCGCACGATGCAGACAATACGAGCAACGCCCTGGCACAAGATTCCAGCGGTATCAAGGACTATTAATTGGCAAAGGTCAATAACATTCAAGCCCGACGGTCTTCCCCGAGACTTCACTTTTCTTCCCAATTTCTTCTCTGTCCCGGAACAGCGTATTTTGCTGTCGGCTGCCCTGGAAAAGTTAGATAAAATGGAGAGTAGACAGTATAGGCGTCGAAGAAAAGACTATCTGATCAACTTACATAATAGTACCGGTGGGTCCATTGACGTAGAGCGTATCTTCCTTCCCGACACCTATTACTGTTTTGAGAAGGCAAGTCGTTCGACATGCTCGCCAACCTCGTCTTGCAATGCCTCCGCTAACAAGATATTCAGGGTCATTTTGATGGTGTCATAAAAAATTTCCGTGAAATGCACGTCTCAGGGTGGCCCGAAGACAAGCCAGAACTTCTACGGTTGATTGAACGGCTTCACACCGTGCACCCAAAGCAAACCACACAAACCCATATTCTCCATCTCGCTTCTGACGGCGAGATCCTTGTGAGCTATATTTTCTGAGATGCAGTGCATCTTACGGACGCAATAATACGCGACCAAGCCGCATGTAGATA
Source organism: Phlebia brevispora (assembly GCA_027627325.1). Taxonomy (NCBI): domain Eukaryota; kingdom Fungi; phylum Basidiomycota; class Agaricomycetes; order Polyporales; family Meruliaceae; genus Phlebicolorata; species Phlebicolorata brevispora. The sequence continues at coordinate 5,336 of JANHOG010000788.1, forward strand.
ATCTGGGCGCAAGTGGTTCCTGGATTCTTGGTCTAGTCCTGGGAAACACTAGGGCACTACGCTTCGAGAGCGTTAATGATCCTTCGGATATCTTCGAAATGTTAGTTCCATCAGGGACAGTTTATATGCAAAGGTACGAACTTCATCGTCATCAGTACCACCTTCTTATACTCCCACAGAGACACTCTCCGTTACCAATACAAGCACGCCGTTCTGGGCCGTGGAATGCTCGATGGTACCGAGTACGGAGGCGGCCAGAGATTGAGCATCATGATCAGAGTGAGCAGTTTACCCTTTGAGGGCAGCATCGATTCCTGAATCTAGCTATAGGATACATTGCAAGCTTAATATGTTAAATGAAATCTGGCAGATTATACAACAGCTCGACATGGATGCGAATGCAGTGCAAATATTATGATACAGCGTAGAGTTAGTGCAAGGTCCTTAAGATACCTATTAAGATCTTGTGTTTAAACAGAAGGAGTGCACAGTCAACCGCACAAGGTCAGGCATTGCAAGCCACAGTCTGTGCAGGAACGGATGTACTCCGAGGAAATAAGAATATCTTGGATATCTGCGAACTAATGATGATTATCAACACCGCCATGCAAGAACGGGGGCTCACCTAGCTCTCACAATATGATGCAAAGCATCACACAAAATGTCCTGGCGGCACGTGAGAGAAAGGAGCAGGGCTCTTGCAGTTAATCGAATTTTCGAGAGGATCCCAAGCTTAGCGCCACTATAATCCCCGCTGTTTGGAAGCTGATGGATAATGTAGTCAATGAAACTGCATCTGCTCACCTCGTAAGGTGTTCCTCTGGTGCCCTCCGAAACCCGTCATCGGAGGATGGTTCAAATGACCCTATAGTAACAGAACACACGCGCACGCCCAGTGGATCCAGAACGTAGCTCAGATTCTGTGCGACACGCTGCGATACGCCGTCCAAGAGCCGATGCGGGGTTTGAGGAGCTTCACAGCCATTGGGTGAGACAAAGGTGCGTTTATGAGTACGGCATACTAACCCAAGCAACCATCGTGAGTGCAGACGGACAACATGATGACGCGCCCTGACGTTTTTTTGAGCAGATCAACGTAGTCCTCTACCACCAGTATGGGTTCTATTATGGCATGCGCCACATTCCCCCTCGTGGCAAACGCGAGGCTTTCGTTTGAAGCAGCGGTGATCTCCTCATCCATGTGTTTGTGACTTGAGGCGCCTTCACTCATGGAAGAAGACGGTGGAAGGATTATGAGAGAAACTAAGTTTAGGGCGTGGTCCACACAGTAAGCATGTATGGTGTCAGAGGCGTGAGCGCGTTGCGCCCCTGACTCAGTATCTAGAGAGATGGGTGCGACCAGGCCCCACGAGCCATGTGTCGATTGTTCTTTCTTCTTGTGCCAGATGTATAGGAGCTTTACGGTGCCTAGGTCAGGGATTCGTGGAAGAGACAACCAGAAAATTCTCACTGAGGAAACGTTCAGCGACTTGACGGATTGTGTGGAGGCGTCCTCTAGTGTGGCAGGATAGAGCACAAAAACAGTGTATCCTAGCTCTGAAAAGCTCAATGCAACAGCCCGACCTAGACCTGGATATTACAGGCGTTCATGCTGCGTATTTCGTGCATGTAATATTATGTGAACTTACCGTCTTCGCCTCCGATGATCACTACTGCGCTCTCGCGCGCTGTATAGACTCCACAGGGTGGTATTGAAAGTATACCTGATGCCCATTCAAACGTTCTCGTCAATAGACCTTCTGAGAAGGCTAGGAAGGTGGCGAGAATGATGAGCCAGAACCGAATGGCCAGGGTTGCGCAACGTTCTATGATTGTGCCTCCAGGTGTGCTCCAGATGTCCAACAGTGCTCCCAACAAGCGTGATATATCCCTTGTTCTCATCTTTGGAAAGATTGAAGAAATTCGGTTGAGCGTGCCTTAGTGAGAGAGTAGCAAGGGACTAAGATGCATCGATGATCGGTGAATATACAGACCGAGACCAGTTTGGCGGGTAGCCCAGATTGGCACACAGTGACACAGCTCTGCCGTCGTTCCGAAGCGTCGGTATGTTTTTTAAACGTTTGAGCTTCTCAGCGTCTTGTCATGGCTGGGCCGAAGGGCTTCATCTGGCAAACTTGAGGCAACAACTCGACAAACTTGCCCACGATACTTAATTTAAAATCTAAAGATTCTGAGCAGTGTCACTGGACCACATTCGTGCTCTGCTGAACGTATTTCCAGTGAGTGTCCGAGTAGTCCAATGAAGCGCCCGATCACAAGACATGAAAACCAAGCACTAGCTACATGCGACGATAGATCTAGAGAGAATGAGATGCAAAATGTAACGGCTATGTATGACGGAGGCTATGATAGATAGTGTCCTGTTATTCCCCGTGCATAGGCCCAACTTGCCCTGCAAGTTAGGACAGACATCAAGCTACCCGAGTAAGTGCCAATGTCCTAAGGCAAGATGATGTCAGTATTCTGTTTCTCCAGATACTTCCTCACGTACGAGATGTTTCGGATGGCGTTCGGATTCTCTCCATCCACTCGTACTTCAGCGTACGTGTGATTGCCCTAGACGAGCGATGCATGAATATAAAACAATGGAATCTGAGATGGTACCCACATCTACGATTCTGATAGCCTTGACGACACCTGTCTTGGCCTGGCCACCCTCAGACATGAAAGAAACTTTAGTCCCGGGCTAATGACGGTGATGCTTCAGCTGACAGACCAGTTGCAAAGGAGAGTGAAACTACGAACAGGGAACACGTCGGCCATCTTGGTCTAGTAGAGTGTGTATTGGTGTAGTGTCTAAAGAGGATCTGTGTCGAGGTTCTGGGGAGTCAAGGCTGAACGCCATCAGGCTTTTATACAAGGCTCCAGGTAGACTAGAGGAAGCTGCAGCCTAAGAAGCAACAGCTAAAACAAGGAGATACTAACGAACTGCCAAAATGGAAATCGGGCGAAAAATCCATGGGCGATGTTCGATCATCAATTAGGATGTAAACCTGTAATGAGGTAGCAAGGCTTAGGGTGATGATGAGGTTCGCACTAGACGCACCGGAAGCCATGCACCGGTTAAAAGCGTAAGATCGTGGAGGATCGGCCGGCAGAAGCTGAAGTAATCGTGCTCTACAACCGCGGGCAGAGTTACGACACACGCCTTCATATGAAGGACACAGCTGCGGACCGGGTCTAAGGTATCGCGTCCTGAATGTAAACCACCGGCTGGCGTTTCACGGGATGCCATCACCTCCAGCCTTGCATATGAGGCTATGGAATAAGTAGGAGGGGCAGCGATGTATGGCCCGGGAATAGGTTGAGGGGAAATAACGCTCTGTCCGCGGATCCGGATACGGCGATGCACAACATGCATGCGTGCTAGAGACGCTATTGTATTCGGGGGTAGGGGTTATCAGATCGCGAAAGCTCTATTGAAATACGTTTTAAGGATGCATACTCTATCGTGTTTTCTCGATGGACCGATCCCGCGTGGTATTAGCCCACTATGGGAAGGAGCCTCTGCGGGGCATTTTCGGGACCATCTTATGATGAAAGGGGTGGCTGTTGGCATCGCTGTATGAGAAACTCTAGCAAGAAGGGGAGATTCTATTTGGTTCAGGTTGAGATGGTCGGTTGATACACGCTGCACGGCGCGCATCCTGCAGTTTGTTCTCATCAGGTGTGGCTTACGTAAACTGCGTGCCTTGTTCATCTACGACCACTATGCCTGCACAAACGAGAGGCGCAGCTGCGCCTGCTCGCCATGACATGTCAGTCATTCTCGTAACCGGTTCATACGACCACGATATACGTGACTTTTGGGAAGCTTGGAGTGGGATCTTGTTCTCGCACGATCTCGAGAACCGGAGAAAACGGTGTAAGAATACGACTTGCTCCTCTAACTCTGTGTGAATTCGGTGGCTTATGACCGCTGTTCAATCTCCCACACAGCAAGTGAATCGTCTGGCAATATCTCCGGAGTACGTTATCCTCAATGTTTGAATTTAGTATTCGTCTCTCAGCCCCAAGTAGCAAGCGATTACTTGCCGCAGCTATATACAAGAAAGTCAACATATATGAAATCGCAAGCACCTCCTCAACTCCGGTAATCAGTTATCATCAGAGCGTTTGGCGAGCTGTCTAACGCGTGCCATCCAGCTGTTCACATTCGAGGGTCATAACTCCAATGTTACTGCAGTGTGTTTCCACAGCGAAGGCAAGTGGTTGGTGACAGGGAGCGAAGATGGGACTATCAAGATATGGGATCTTCGGTTAGTGGCGATGTGACAAGCTGTTCTTCATTTTTCGCTAACACATCTGTATCTCCTTAGAAGTACACATCTGCATCGAAATTACGACAACGAGGCTCCAGGTACCGTTCATCTCTCGAACTCTAGGCTTGATGCTGACATTTGGGGTTGGACAGTTACGGACGTTGTGGTGCATCCGAACCAAGGAGAATTAATCTCGTGCGATCAGCTTGGAAGAATAAAGCAATGGGATTTGTCAGAGAATATATGCACGCATGAACTGGCAAGCTTCTTTCTCATGCTGTTGCTGCGTCTATCCTAAACAGAAATAGAAGACACCAGCAGGGGACATTCCAATGCGCTCTATTAGCTTAGCTTCAGACGGCTCATGTCTTGTTGCCGGTAACAATAAGGCACGCTTAACAGCCGCTCTTGCAATGCGTCTGACCAACATCTGATCGTTCTAGGGCAAATGCTTCGTTTGGAGGATTAACGAGGAACGATCGGAGTTACCGAGATTCCAAGCGGTTACTAAATTTCAAGCCCACAGCAAGTATCTGACGCGATGCTTGCTCAGTCCCGATGTCAAGTAAGTCATGCCGATCGGGGCATAACCTCATGTTAGGAAGACATACCATTTATTGATTTTCCAGGTATTTGGCGACATGCTCAGCAGACACAACTGTGAAAATTTGGTCAATTTCCCCAAATTATGAGTTCAGACTGGAGAAGATCTTGCAAGGACACCAACGTTGGGTATGGGATTGCGCATTCAGCGCAGATTCAGCATACCTGGTTACCGGTGCGTTCCCTAGGCCATTTTACGATCGATTGGTAACTGAATGAACCCAGCCTCTTCGGATCATACAGCACGCCTTTGGGAAATGGCATCCGGAGAGACCGTACGGCAGTACAATGGTCACCACAAAGGTTTGAACCACGCTTTGATGCATAGTGGATCCTGACTTACCCCTGTTAGCTGCGGTTTGTTGTGCATTACACGACGGAGCTGGATAACAACCTAGTCTTCTCGCTTCTCCCCATTAAGGCTTGTGCTCCTCCCTTTGTTAACACGCCACGCTACGTTACTTTGTTTCTGTTTCGTCCTCATGGACATACACCAATTGCACATTGAGCTACTTCGTCAATCGGATGCTATACGCAGTACGTCATGGAGCAGACGCGAAACTCTGCTCACCATTGTATGAAGGAGTCGTTGGTTCTGAAAAGTCTAGACCATCCGAGGAAAGATAATGTGTCCGTTAAAGCAGTCGGATGACATGACGCACGAGGTGAATAGGAGTGACTGAGGTGAGGTTTAAGGGATCAGATACGGGCTCTGGCTGATCTTGATCTGGAGCGGCAACTGTCTCACGTCAATGTAGAGCTTTAGCACAGAGCATCCAATGCGATCGGGTCGATGATTCGGCACCTTTCGGTGGATCAAGTTCTCCCAGCAAGCTTTGAAAAGCCTCATCTAGCCGCAGAGGACGAATGGCCTCAATGCGGACACGCGGTGAACATGAACATGACGGGTGGGAAGGCAGTGCTGCGATCCACTCAATCCCCGCGGCGTCGTTGCATCTCGAAGAGATGGGCAACGTACTCGATCATATGGGTGAGAAATTCATCTATTGGAGTCAGAGCGCGTCGAGGGAAGGCCTAGGGTAGCATACTATAGTCGCACGCTGCTTTTACCGGGATGTGCAGTTTACCAAAGTGTAGCTTCGTCATTACTGAGCCGCACTGACGCTTGTCGCATGGACTACTAGTCAATGGACTAGGCCAATGGGGCGAAGAAGTGCTACACGTACTTTCATACTTGCGGGCATCCGAGGGTGCCCGCTACCGTGAGGTGCTGTACGTCCGAGGGGTTGTGGCTGGTGTGAGCTAACGCCGTGCCGATTTGACACGGTGCGTGGTTTATGAGACGATTGGTTGTACGTTCTTACGCAGGACGGGATTTTGCAGACATGTGTGTTAGCAGGGGTGCCCGCATGCCCGGTAACTTTGCAAATTGGACTTCTTGCCACGAACCTTTTTACAAGCAGCGTTGATGATCAGGAACGCGGTTGGAGAACGCGTGTGTGGTGGAATAAGGGATCAGTGTGACGTCGACAGCCCGCCCAAGTCCCTGCTCGATTGCGAGTGGACGCGAGAGAGCGCGTTATACGCGGTGCTGTCATCCCATTGATTCCATTGACCGCGGTTACACG
>JANHOG010000789.1:0-11804 GCA_027627325.1 Phlebia brevispora
CAACCCTCGTGCTCGGAGACTCGGACGCGGAGCGGACGTGCGGAGGCGGGGCGGCATGCGGAATGGTCGGGAACCGGAGTCTGGTGGATGTTAGCGCCGGCCCGAAGGGCAGAGCGTAACAGATATGCAATATCGACTTTCTGCATAGCCACACATCCCTAAGTATATTTGCTACATTCGCACAAAATACCATGCTCGTAGAACCATGCGAAGACGTTTGGCATGTGGGAGAAGCCGATTCTGATCGGCATCAGTGAGCTCTCCAAAGATGTATAGAAATATGATTTCGCCAATAGCTTCTGGATGGTGCAAGAGCAAGTGCGCAAGAGTGCTTGCGCTGAACAAATGAGCTGCTGCATTGTCGTCCTGTTTTTCTGAGTTGAGAACATCTCGTCGGTAAAGTGGACAATCAGCATTGTCTAGCATCTCTTGTATCTGACGAAAGGTCATCATGTAGTTGCCGAACGTCAGGAGTTGTGCACCAGAGAACAAGTTGTTTCGAGCTGTCTTGCAGCCATGTAACACATCTTGAACTTGAACGATTGGGTGTTCTTCGATAATCGCCACCTCCACCCTAAGTGTCAGGCTCTTGAGTGATCGTGGACTTGGAATACTAAAGGTGCAACGAGATGGTGCCTGTGATTTGATGAACCTCTAATGCACGTGCTCAATCTGGGCTCCGTCAGAGGCTATTGATGTGATATGAATGCCACACTTTAACAACTCATACAAGATCAGCTGTCAATAATAGTAGTAAGAAGCTGGCCAGCTTGCATGAGCTTTTGATTAGTCAATATAGCAAAATTGAGAAAGTGAAGTGTAACTTTGTAAAAAAACTCTAACTCTAGTATTTTAAACACTAGTATTGGGTTTTTAACAAATTTAAGCCCCCCCATTCGTAATAAACCACAGATAAACCAATAAAAAGCTTTGAAAAACTAGTAAAAGAAATTAAATATGTAATGTAAGGTTAGGGTTTTTAACAAATTTAAGCCTCCCATTTGTTTAAAATAAAGAACTAGCCAATAGCAAGCCAGAACAAGCTGGCCAGCTAAATCTAAGATTAACCTATTATTAGGGTTTTTAACAGATTTAAGCCTAACTATTTGTTTTGGGCCAAAAACGTAGCCAATGACAGCTCGGAGAAAGCTGGCCAGCTTGCGTCCACGTTCAATGCAGCAAGCTGGCAAGCAGCTTGCAGACACAGCTCTAGCTGTATAAGATTGTACAAAGCAGCACCACTCATAGAGTCTGAAATTGACAGAGCAGCAATGATGATAGGTGCGAGAGATGGTAGCAGAACTTGAAGGGTGTAAACGTGGGCTTTCGTAGCTTGCACAGCATGAGCATCATCAACAGTCTTCTGCAGTGCCTCAGAATCAGAGACTCGAAGGGGACCACTCACAACACCTATAAGATAATATGCTGCCTCACTTGCGCACCACCAAAGGTGCCACGCTGAAACAAGTTTGGTATCGTCACAAGCCAGCATCACAGGACCAGTATAGTTCAACTCGTTCAGACGAGCCTTGACCAAATCCAACATCTCATCTCTGATGATCATTGGAAAGGCTGTGGCTTTACTCTCGAGCATTCTAAAAATTAGAGTCAGTTTATAATGCAAATCAAATGTGAATAGATGACATACTGGAAGCTGCGCTCAGAACGAGCAGGCAGGTATTTGCTGAGTTCACGATATGCAGCAGGGCTCTCAAGAAAGAGCACATGAAGAAATTGATCATATGCTTTCGGCTAATGGAAATTCTGCTTTCCCACTCCTCTCGCTTCTTTATCCACCAATGTCAATTGACTGCGCATGAGACTAGATAAGACCTTATTGTCCTTATATGTTCCATCAATGACTCCAAGTGCATAGCGGATGTATGGACTACCTGAATCTCATGCTTGAACAAGCTTGCAAAGTCCAGAGGTCTTGATGAAAAGGTCACCAAGAGCTGGGTCTTGATAGCGCTTGTTCATATACTTCATCTTATCTTCGTCAGCTATGTCTCGATTGAGTGCACAAATGAAATTGGTGTTCTTAAGCAACCGCAAGCACTTTGAGCAAGGCTGTGCATCGCCTTCATACTCGCATTTGATGTGCTTAAGACATGTGGTCGAGTAGACACGACTGTGACGCTGCTCGTTCCGCCACTGAAACAAAGCTACGTAGCGATCATCGATAATGGCTTTCTCCTGCTTTGTAAGCTCCCCGTATGTGCATCTGTAGCGTTCCTCAGCAAGGCTTGGCAAGCTTCGACTACCTCCACCTAAAGCTCCCATATGCATTAGATAGGTTGCGATCTGAACATTGTCCTTAGGAGAAAGACCAGAACATGGACATTTCTCAAGTTGCCAAAGGGGCTTTCGAGTGGGAGCCAAAGGGTTATCTCAACTGTGTGGCGTTATGTCCGAAAGAGAGAAGCTGTAACTCTGAGCCATCTTGTCCAACGTCAAGATGCGAGCGCCTTTGCATTTGTCAAAATGGACCTTATAACGATATTTGTCATATGGACATTGCACTCTGATGAAGTGATGACAGCGTGAGCATTTTACTTCAACAGAGTTGTTAGGCTTGAACTCGGCACTGCCGCTGTCTATTTGAATGATGCCATTTCGCCACTCAGCAAAATCTACAACTGAGACCTTGAATACTCCATCTTTCCATGCATTGCGGTGGTTGCGCTCAGACATCGCTGAACGTCCTTGCCCCTGCATATTGACTGGTGGTGCTAAAGATGGTGTGGAAGGAAGTGACATCTTGGCACGCTTGCAAGCCTTGGTATCATTGGCAGAAATTTTAGATGTTGTATGCCGTTTCACAGACACCGACGACTGTGCTGAACCCATACTGTGAGTTTCGAAGATTGGAAAGAGGTGCAGCGATACAGAGGTGGGAGCAACTACGTCTGCTATAGGTGTTGGCACCACAATGTCGCTATGTGCGCTGTCGGGAGCTGGGCCATCTTGGCAGTTCGGCATGCCAGCTGTCAACTCGAGGGGCACTTCGAATGATGGCTGAGTATTCTATATGGCAGTGCAGACGTTAGTTGAGTGACAAGTTCTAGTAACTATCATGACTTACCACCTCAAGATACTGATTAATAAACATCGTAAATCAGTGCAAACACTGGAATGGGACATCAGCGTGCTTAAGTAGCTTGGTTCTTTGCAGTGCGTGTAACACCATATTCACAGCAAACAGTCTGCATGAGTGCATGTCGTTTTGATTGCCATGAGGTAGGGTGTTGCCTCGCAGCTTCAACTTGCACCAGAGGAATGAGTACAGTTATGCCTCGACTGCTTGTAGCTCTCTTGTTACTTGCTGGTGAAGATTCAGTGAGTCTCCTATGTATGTCTATGAGTATCTGTTTGCGACGACTAAAGCAGATAGAAGCTGCTTACCATATTCAATTATGCCTTCAATGAAGTCAATGTGCACCATGATCCAATGCCCACTATTTACAAATGCAGGCACGTAGAGGTTGCAGAGTCGAGTAGACTCAGGCTTTGCAGTAACTCTCGCTTCTAAGGTACGAAGCGCATGAGTCGTTGAGAAATTTTTGGTATTGGCACCACGTAGCATTTCTTGCATCAGTGCGATTGAACCGATTGCTGCCGCTCATGACCGGTTGAGATGAGATGATAGAGTACAGTTCAAAAATGCGAGAATCATGTCGAGATTTGTGTCAGAAAGCGAGCGCATGCCGATAAGCTGCAAGAGGTCTGTCGTTGTTGTTGTGATGTTGTAGAGCTTTACTTTGGCATTCCATAGCAGCTGCGAGAGAAGACTCTGGGTATAGAGAGCGAGGTGCCAAATGTTGAATGTGTCAGTTGTTGCCAGTTTTGAGACCAGTTTCAATATCTACGAAACTGTCTCATGCCAGCTGCATTGCTGATCCTTGATCTGAGTGAGTGATTTCCAAAACTCGACCACATCAAGTGGAAACCGCTCAGCGCTGCCATTGTAATGCAGGTCGCAAATTGACTAGCAGTCATCGAACTACTTCTGTTCTGAAATGGCATGAAGAAGATGAAGCGTTCGAGTTGCAGGAATTGGATGCATGAGAAGGATGGCAGGATCTGTAATAGGCAGCTCCTTCGAGAACCAGAGATCTACTTTGTAAGGCAGACCATATTCCGATTGAGCAGACAGCCAGATCTTGAGAAATCTGATTACTAGAAGTATACTAGATGGAAGTAATGTCAGTAGGTCATTAGATATAGAATACATATGATTGCGAGCTTCTGCAACTGACAGTGGTGGATTTCGTGGGTATAACTTGTTCTGGTTGATCCATAGGCTAGGATCAAAGACCTCGATGTCCTCGACACCTTCAGAAAATGAGAACGGCATATGAAGTGATGTTTTCGAGCAAATACAGCAGAAATTGGAGAGAAATTGTGAGATTATTGGGTCTGCAGAGGGTACATACATGCTGATCTATGCGAGTTTTTAAGCTACAAGAGAAAGGCCACTGGACACTGGACAGAGGTGGCTGAACTATCATAGAGAGAGGGCCAACAGGCCTGCCAGAGTTAGAGAGCGACAAAGGGCGACCTTTGTCGACAGCGATGGTGGTTGACAACATGTCCAGATTGATGAGTGGCCTCGGCAAGAACATGAGGTCCGTGTCTGGACATGTGGGACAGCCTGCCTACCATTTTTGGCAGGTGATGTCCAAATTCTGGCCTTGCCATGTTTCTTTATATGGCAGGTGATGTTCGTACATCCCGAGAAGCCTCCTCAGTGTATTTTCAGGGGTCCTACCTCATACTAGTACTACGAAGCTGATAGAAACAACTCTTTTCTCTTTTTCATTTGTCTCTAAAAGTGACTAGCAAGCAGCAATCAAGGTTCAGCATGATTCCAAGTATTTGAGAATGCACAAGATACAAACAAGGGGAGAAGGAGGTGATATGTATGTTGACTGAATATAGTCATTCGGCATGCGACTTTGGTATCGTGGTCGGCAGACCACGCGACCAAATATAATAACGTGTTATTTTATAGTTTACTTCCATCTTTACTCTCGACATATTTGAGTGTATCTCTCACTTCGTTCTCGTCAGTAGCTAGTAGGCGTCTCATATTATTCTCGTATTATTTTAGAATTATTCTAGCTATTGTACGAAATGTATAAATATACGGCGTGCCCGCCTTGCGAGCTTGCCCAAGAATCTTATTCGATTATCTAATCTACATTAAGCGCCCAATAATCATATCATACTCTCAATAATGTAGCATGAAGTATAGTATCAAGTATCACTAGTAGCAGCTCGGGCGAGCCTGAGCCCACTTCCACGCAGAGGGAAACCACCCCTGTGGTTGATCAGTGAATGTCACTACAGGCTGGAGCTTTTCTTGCAAGAGAATTGTAATGACTTCCTGTGCATATGGGTAGTCACCGTAGCAGACTCTCTCAATGGCAGTCTTCCACGAACTAACAACTGCCTGCGTGCAGAAATTACTGCATATGTATTGAAGCTCCTCTTCCATAACAGAAGGATAGCTGCATAGAACTGTCAGATTCACAGATTCGAGATGAGTAATCGAGTTGCAGTCCTCTCACAGAGATGTATACCGCGACAACAACTCCATCACAATGTTGGTTGGACTGCATAAGATTTGTGACAATGGCCTTCAGCGTGAGCGACTGAAGGTCCTTCAAACCAAGCTAGATTAGACATTATTGTCATTGTTCTTTATTCCTTAGAGCTAAGAGTCACACCTTGCAGGCTATGTGATACATAGACTTAGGTGAGCATGCGAGGGTGTCTTTATTGCTATTGAGGACGTCAAGGAGTTTGCGCGTCTCTGCCATACGTGCAGACTTGTTCGTAGACTTGAAATCTAAGAATCTAATCTTGCCTGTGTACAAATAATAGATGAGGCTTTGCCACCTATAATTGCATTCATTTCAGTTGAACTGGGCTCGTTGATTGAAGTTGGACTCCTACGTGATAAACGCTGCATCTTTAATAAGAATTTGCCTGCACGCTGAAGAGTGATCTGGAAAGATAAATGAAAATCAGCATCACGTTTAGCATAGCTGAATAGCTGAACTACTAACTTTCTTGCACAGATGTTGTACTTTCGAACACAATGGACTGCCCTGCATTAATATGCACAGGCTCAGCCAACTGCAGCTTGAGGTTAATGATCATCAGAATTCATCTCTCTATGTTGCTACTCAATCTTATCTCATACCTTAGTAGACTTCTTATCGCTAGCTTGCTCACATATGCCACTGCTCTTCAAGTCATCCTCATCTTCATCTAGGTCACTATCGGACTCCCAATCATATTCATCGAAGAACACATCTGCCTTTGAAAAGACTGACGTATATGTTGTATGAGGACTGGATTTGTTAAACCCAGAGGACAAGACTGTCAATTTGAAGTTCATAAGTGTGAATAATGAGTGTTCTTATACTTTTAGCAACACAAATTAGGAACATACAACTCTTGAAGTACTCAGTCTCAGTGAAGACAGCACTAATATCAAACATTGGACATGGCATATCAACACAAGTAATCATTTGCCCAGTTTTATTGAGTACTCTTGTCTTTCTCGAGAATGCTTAGAACTTAGTATCAACATGCATTTTCTCAGGCGTTGTCATCGATATGAACAGTGCATGTGTCATTGCAAGAAGAAGGACACTTGCTGACATGATGAGCTGGTAAGGACCTAAGGGTATTTGTGGTGCCACTGTCGAGGTGTACAGACAGATTCAGTAGCTGCACCGAGGAGTAGCAGCATGTTCTTCACATGTCTTGCAAGGTAGTGGGGGTGCGTTCCTCACGTGTCGTGCAAGGTGGGCATGATGTGTCTTTCACGTGTCTTGCAAAGCATCAATCACCTGTGTTCTTGCAGTGCAAAATTGCCTCAAGCTGAGAGGAAACATCCTAGGAAGGAAAGCTGTAAGAACGGAGAGTTCATCAGCGTCCCCTTGAGGAGTCAAAATATATGAATCTGTCAAAGGAATTGATAAGGCAGTCTGACATTAAAAGTAGTGTACTCACTAGATGGACTGAAGTAACCCTAAATATCCCTTGGAGGAAGCAAACCATGAGGCTTGCAAGACGCTGTAATGAGGATTTGTGCAAGTTTCCAGAAACTCACAGATTATTTGCTACCCATGCATAATCATGTCTGTTTGCATGGTAGATCACAGAGACATTGTCTCTCTACTTCTAGTACTGCTACTTCAGGGTAGCTGGTAGTCTCCATTGCTGACCATAAATGAGAAAAGAAGACAGTCATTCTTTTCTTGTTTATGGGCAGCTGAGTGCCAAGTCGCAACAATCTGAGTAGTACTGGTTCTCTGATGAATCGGACACTCATGCAAAAGCAGATATCCAAACAAAACATCTCTCGTTCGATAAACGGGTACCAGCAAGCAAAGGCGGAAGACACATGGTGCACAGTTAGGTCTGACCGATTGTGTGACTGTACGAGTCGCAGTCGGTCTTGAAAATGATCCGCGCGATCGTTGTGACTGGAAGTAACAGTATCTGAGTTACTGCGGTCACATGTGACATCACGCATTCGCTTTGCTTAATGACCGAGTCGGCGAGTGATCGCGTCTACGGCGAGGTAGCTACATCACCGGCTTATCCACGTAAGTAACTGTCTGCTTTTCTTTAGTAATATCAGGCTAAAGGTTAAAAACCAGACCCTCCTGGAAATTGATATCCGTAGTAGTACGCACTCTGAGCGTAGGGCACGCCTGTCAATGGCCCGGGCATTCCTGGCATCTGCATGGGGAAGCCTCCTACCAGAGGTAGCACCTCTTGTTTGGGCTGCAACTTTTGTCGCAACAGAATCATGATGACATCCTGCGCGTGTAGGCACTCTCCGCGGCACACCTTCTCTACCGCTGTCTCCCAGGAATCCATGACAACCTGATCACTGAAATGGGCGCAGAGAAATTGCATCTCTTCTTCCATGACTGCCGGGTAGCTGTGTGCACCATGTTAAGTCACTGAGCTTTGGAAAGCTCCAGCGGATCGGGAAACTCACAGAGATGTGTATAGCGACAACAACTCCGTCAGGATGTTGGAAGTGCTGAGTTTTGCCGCGATTGCTTTCAGAGAAAGCCGCTCGAGATCTTGCAGACCAAGCTGGCAAGAAGTATATCGTCAGCACATGCGCTCGAGTCGGTCACAGAATGAACTGAAATTACCTTGCAAGCCAGGCGATACATTGATTTTGGGGAGCACTCAGGTACGGTTTGGCGGGTATCAATGCTGTCGAGTAGTTTGCGCGTTGATGCCATGCGGGCAGCTTTGTCTGACGACTTCAATGGCAGGAAGCTGACTGTACCTGTGTATATGTAATAGATGAGGCAGTACCAGCTAGTTGATATGAGCGCAGCTAAACTACGCATGAGTCGACGAGTTACTTACGTGAGGAATGCGGCATCCTTGATGACGATCTGCCTGCAGGCTAAATACGATATCAGGAAGACCCAAGGAGATTTTCCGCATTCAACGTTGTGCGCGAGAGCATATACTAACATGCATGCTCCGCCTCTGGGCACTTTAACCAACTGGACGTCTCCCCCTCGACAGAGTCCTCCTCAACGCGCATAAGCTGCAGGAAGGGGCAGTTTACATTATCAGTACCCATCCAACAGTGGCGTTTCACGACCGTGTACCTCGACAACGTCGGATGTCTCGTCGATCAATCCGTACATCTCGTCTTCATCCAGATCGCTATCGGAGTCCCAATCGTACTCATCGAAGAACGGCTCCGCCTTGGGCAGGGCGGACTTGCTTGTCGCGTCGGGGATCGATTCGCTAAACCCAGAGGCTAAGACTGAGAATGCCAAAGCGCACGGGTCCTTGTCAACGTTCAGCGCTCTACACAAATACGAGACCACGACGTACGACTCCTGAAGTACTCAGTCTCAACCAGGACTGAGCTCATGCCATATATCGCGCGCGGCTTGTCCACACGTGTGATAACCTGCCACTTCTCGTTGAGCACTTGTGTCTTCCTGGAAAAGACCCAGAATATAGTATCAATGCGCGCTTGTTGAGGCGCTGTCAGCGACGTGAGCAGTGCACGAGACGTTGCTTGCGGGAGGTTCGTCATCGTGAGCTGGCACAGAAGGGTTACTGGGAAACATCAAAGTACATTGACGGCCTTTAAGTGATAGTCACGAGAGCATTGTACTCATGTGACCCTAGTGACTACTTAGCATGCCTTGGTTGCATCAACGATCTATCCAACAAACACGCTGAGACCCTGGCTGAAAAAGCATCTGGCGCTAACACTACGCCCAACCGGCCTCCTCCTAGTGGATAAACATGACGTAAAATGCAGGCGGCCAATTGAATTCACCACCGTCTGCGACTTTGAGCCAAGACGAGTGAGTCCATCCAGTCTCCGTACGAGCAATCACAGTAGTCCGGTGACGGGGGGCGTTGTTCTTGCCTTGTCACGGTAAAGCGACGTGGAGCTAAGGTCTCCTTGAGTAGACATGCCATAACACTCGCTGCATGGGGATAATCGCCGCAGCATAGCTTCTCGAGGGCGGTTTGCCATCCGGACGCAACTTCTGGATGGTCGTAGTGAGTACAGAGATACTTATTCTCTATTTCGAATACTTCAGGATAACTGGTCATCACGGTGAGCTGCCATATCGTGTAATTTCTACGTGAATACTTGAGTACGTACAGAGAAGTAAACTCGGAGAAGATCTCTGTCAGAATATTCGACGGGGTAAGCAAGAGCTTAATAGCGTCCAAAGACGCCGCTTGAAGCGTTTTCAGACCAAGCTAAGCAGTCCAGAGTTGTGAACAGGCGCAGTACATACAGGGAAAGGAGGTACGATACCTTTTCGGCCAAACGGTACATGGACTTTGGAGAGCATCGAAGGAATGTATCGAGCTCAGTGTCCTTTGGTAGCTCTTCAGTGCCAGTGTGTCCGGGGTTTGACTTCAACCCTCGAAAGTGAACTTTCCCGGTATACAGGTAGAAGATGAGCGCACGAAAACTGTGGAGGTTATTAGGAATCAAGACGACAAGAAGTGAGCCGCTTCACTGACGTCGTAAATGCCATGTCTTTGACTAGTATCTCATAACATGGAGAAGTATAGCCAGACAGTATGTTACTATCATGTCTGGCCTGTAGTTTACGATGCGAGCGAACGTCAGATTCTGCGGCGGCTCTGCTGAACTGTTCGGCAGCGCTGGTGTCATCTTCCATGTCATCCTCTAGGTCACTATCGTTTTCATAGTCGTAATCATCTTCAAACGGCTTCTCCGCAGGCGGGAACGGAGTAGATAAGGTAGCGTGGGCAGCTGCTTCTGCAAAACCGTTGCATAACACTGAAGCCGTCGCGAAATCAGATCCAAAAAATGCAGAGGCTGAAAATCGGAAACGCTTACCGCTCTCGAAATAATCTGTTCGCTTCAGGATCTCGCTATACCCATAGACCGCACGAGGTTCGCAGACCCTCACAGTACGCCCTGTCTCTGACTCGACAATCGTCCGACGAGTGAACAGCCAAAACTTGACATCAGGTGATTGAGGACGAGTAAGAGAGGCCATAAGAGTCCTCTCCGCAACCGACAGAGTGTTCATATGGTGAGTGTCCTTTACAAAGCCTGGTGAAGAGAAAAGAAAAAGATAGAAGAGGTCTCAACGCCAACTGTCCGTCGAAGGTGGCCTGATCCTATCGGCGTCGTGTTGATAGAACCTTGACCATGTCAGTTGGGGCACGGAGTATCCTCGTGCTCTTCGCTGACGCTTGCATGGCAGTTGCTTCGTGGGTGTTTCAGCGGCGAGAGACGGTTGTGCAGCGTCAAGATGAATGTAAACCCCAGTCAAGTGACGGCCAGGGTCAACGAGTCCAAGCTGCGAGCGCGGATCGATAGATCAAAACGCGATCGTCAAAGCGCGTTCAGCGCCAATCATTAACTTCCCAGGAAGTGATCTAAGCGCGTGATTCTGACCAGAACATGGGCGCCTATCTAGTGACTCTATTTGAGTCGAGTGCGGGGAACATTCGCATCTTGGTCTCTGTCCTCTTCGACGTGCTCGCTGTCGAAGTCGGTCTGCACCATGGCGAGCCTCGTAGCGTTGCGGTCTCGCGCACTGGCGAGGTCGCTGAACCTCCGTTGCTTGTCCACGACCCCTTTCAGGCTAGCAGACTCGGAATATGTCCCCTAAACCGCCTCCACCTATTGACGATTCCACGTCGGCATTAGAGTACAAGAGGTCCCATCATGCACGACCGCCACCGCTGCCTGCTATGGACCTACCTCGTTCCAGGACTGCAGAGGAGGCAGTGACTAACATCTTGTATAACACTCCCCCTCCGAGCCTGCAGCCTTTCAAGAGGTACGCTTTAAGCAGTTCATCTGCCGCCCATGTTGCTGAAACCAGCTTGTGCGTACACAGACATGTCCTTAACTGTCTCGTACAAAATGAACCTGGTGTATTATCCCGTGTGTCAGGTATCTTAGCTGGCAGAGGATTCAACATCGACTCCTTAGTTGTGTGTCGTACCGAGATTCGTGACCTCAGTCGAATGTGCATCGTCCTCAGGGGACAAGACGGTGTCATCGAGCAGGCACGGAGACAGTTAGAAGACCTCGTAAGCCGGTTTTCTTATCTCCCGATCCAAGTCGTTTTTAACCCTGGTTTCAGGTTCCCGTCTGGGCTGTCCTCGACTACACCAACACCAACTGCATAGAGCGCGAGCTCTTGCTCGCAAAGGTGTCCATTCTCGGGCCAGACTACATCGAGGACCAGTACCACGGCGGCCCGACGCACGAGCCCCGG
>JANHOG010000079.1:0-29167 GCA_027627325.1 Phlebia brevispora
AGTCGCATATTCGCGACGGGGCGGCGCTCGCGCGGTACTTCGCTTGGCTGGAGGAGCAGCTGAACGGCGGTGTCGAGCTTGATGAGTGCCAGGGAGCGGATCAGCTTGAGAAGTACCGGTCGTAAGCGCTGAGGATGGAATTGTCTCCGTACATGACTTGATGGATGCGTTAGGGAGCTGGACCACTTCAAGGGACTTTCCTTCGACACAATATCTGCAACTGGGCCTAACGGAGGTATGGCTGCCATGTTAGGGTCTGACCATCGCTCATACATCGCGTGTTAGCAATTATACACTACAAACCAGACCCTACGGATTGCGCTATCATCAAGAAGGATCAGGTATGTCGCAATATCTTGTCGTCCCGTTCATCTGCACACCTTGCATCTAGATCTACCTTTGTGACTCAGGAGGTAATAAAGCGTTCCGGACCAATGCAGCAGTCGACCTGACCATTATCACAGGACAATACTTGGATGGTACAACGGACGTAACTAGAACCTGGGTAAGTAGGCACGCGTTATGCGCTAGTTCTTGAGCTTAGCGGCATCGCAGCACTTCGGTACGCCTACAGCGGAGGAGAAGCGCGCCTTCACACGCGTACTGCAAGGTCACATCGCTATCGACACGGCTATCTTCCCTAACGGAACTTCAGGCACGTCAGCCCTCGTTTTGATATTTATTGCATGCGACTTATGATGTGTTTAGGATATATTATGTTGGTTGATTGTGCTCAGCTGCAACCGTGTGGAGCTAACTCAGCCTTCTAGCGACTCTTTCGCCCGAAGACCCCTGTGGGAAGATGGGCTAGGTAGGTCTACGATGTCATACCTGTCGTTCCTATACTGACCTCCTCCGTCCGCAGACTACCGGTATGTCCGCATCGTGAATAGGATCTCTGTTCTTCTCACGTTTTCTTTAAAGACATGGTACTGGTCATGGCGTTGGTGCGTGGGTTCACTAAATCGTGAAGTATTCAGCTCATTTGTCATCGTATCAGGCCACTTCCTCAATGTTCACGAAGGTAATATTGCTTATATGCTGTAATGCATTAATATTTGACCCTCTGTTTTAGGCCCCCAGGGCATTGGCGTGCGCATCGGTGAGCTGCTATGCTCCGCACGTCAGCATCCATTCCAGAT
This sequence comes from Phlebia brevispora, assembly GCA_027627325.1. NCBI lineage: Eukaryota > Fungi > Basidiomycota > Agaricomycetes > Polyporales > Meruliaceae > Phlebicolorata > Phlebicolorata brevispora. The sequence continues at coordinate 1,143 of JANHOG010000079.1, forward strand.
TTACTCATGGTCACTCTAGTCTACAACAGCACACCACTGAAGGTCGGCATGGTCGTCTCAAATGGTAGGTCGTCACTGGGACCGCGACGCGAGGTATCGCTCACGCATCATGTCTTCCAGAACCCGGCTTCTACGCCGACGGCAGGTTCGGCATTCGCATCGAGAATGTCGTGGTCGTCCGCGAGGCAAGCACGCCGAACAACTTCGGCGACAAGGGCTATCTAGGCTTCGAGCACCTTACGATGGTAACCCTGGGCTTGGTCCTTCGCGTGAACGAAGCTGATGTCTGCGTCCCGTAGTGCCCTATGCACAAGAACCTCATCGACGAGTCTCTCATATCGCCGCCGGAACGCAGATGGATCGACGCGTACCATGCCGAGGTGTGGGAGAAGGTGTCGCCCCTTCTGCAGAATGACGCGAGGGCGTTGGGGTGGTTGAAGCGGGAGTGCGCTCCGTTGTGATTGTACACGAGCAGAGGACCGAGCGCACGTTGACACAAACGTGCTTAAGTTCGTCGGAGCCTGTGTGCTGTGAGACTGTTGTGTATGACCATCGCTATTCTGATAATCGAGGGTCGTCGTCAGTACTACGACCGATGCGCGCAGGGTGACGATGCAGTGTACCGAAGGCGGAGAGCAATGTTAGCTCGTTCCGCCTTGCCCCCAAAAGGGTGTTATGTGGCGAAACCAGGAGAAGGCTCGAACGTCTGGTTTTGTGTGTGAGTTTCTTAGACGGCCGACCCAGCAGAGTGTGTCTCAGTCTGTGCACTCGTCCTTTCACCATAGACTTGTCCTGCGTTGCGCGTCAATTCGCCCGCCGGCTGAGTCTGCAACAAAGGGGTACTGTAACGTCCGTAGAGCCGTCCGCAGATAGCGCGCCAGCCTCTTCTTCGTCTTGAATGGCCGTCTTGAAATATGCGCCAGCCCCAGATGCAGGCAGTACACACGCAAAGGCCCTATGAAATACCAGGAGATCTGCTTAGGCAGTGAAGAAGGGTCCCGAAAGGCGATCTCGCCGATCTACGATCCGCTGCGTGCGTGCACGATGTTGTAGCAGTACATCATGTCCTGCGTGTGCGGTGCGATAAGCAAATTCGATCCGCGCCCGCGTATGGCCGTCGACCACGCACCATCGCTCCGAACTGGATCCTGAAATCTCCAAGTCATTGGGGTGCATTTGGGGACGGCGCTGCTGGGGTCGTCGATGCTGTCACTTGCTACTCTCTGTATGTCGACCGAGGCCCCACTCCTGATTAACATCCAGGTGAGCGCAGTGCTAGGCTAGAAGTGGGGAAGTGATGCAGGGCTGATCGAAACCTGCCACATGTGTGTATCCGCACGGGGGCGCTACTCAGGACGTCTTGGCGATCAGAGAGAGTCTGTAGAACAAAGGTGCAACATCCGTAGAGCCATCTGCAGCCAACACAGCAATCTCTTCTTCGTCTCGAAGGATTTCATCCAGGTATTCCTCAGCACCAGATGCATGCAGTACACGTGCAAATGCCTTGTGAAGTTCCAGGAGATCTGGGCTAGGCAAAGGAATACCCTGTGAAGAATGATCTCTAAAGGCGATTTGTCCGACCTTTGAGTCGCTCTCTGTTTCAATAATGTTGTAATGATGCGGTGCATCCTGCATGTGTGCCTCTGTAATTAATTACAACTTAGAGTCTTATACGATTACTCACCGTAGCTTCAAAATATATGTCGTATTCTGCAAACTGTATATGCGAATTGGGACATAACAGAAGCGCGTTGCTGGGATCGTTTATCCTCCCGCCTACGAATTTCTTGACGTCGATTGAGCCCCAGTTCCTTATCAACGTCCAGTTGAGTGCAGCAGTGCGCTAAAGGTAACATGATTTTTTAACAAGGTCAATAATGCATATCTTAACTGAGTTCTACCACTCACAACGTCTTGACTATGTTGTCCATTGAAATAACTCAAAGAGAAAGGGACGATATGGGCAGCCTGCAGGTGTATACGAGTCGTCGTATCAGCACGAGGTTTTTGAGACTTATCAAGCTCGTTGAGATGTTGACAGCATTGATAGTTGTCTCGTGCGCAAATCTGAAAACAAAGATCAGTGAGAGTACAAGAGGAGTCGCATCGACTAACCCAACGACGTAAGAACGCTTGAATGTTCCTGGTATCCGGCTCCACTAGACCACCAATATAGTCGAGACCACTAGACTGTTCTCCAGACGACCGAGACGGTTGCGTTGTGTACTTATGGCCGGCAGCTTTCACTGTGCCAAAGTGACAAAGTCAATCAGCCAACTCTGTCAGTGTATGAGAAAAGACTTGCTGGGATACACCATATATTGCAACCACATCTCGGCTAGGTTTATCATGTCGTTTTTCCGATGTGCCGCTACGATGGCTGCCGCAGTGAGTCTTTCCCCTGTGAGATCCACAGGTCCTTCTTCGGTGCCAATTGGCTTCTTACTCGCGTTATCCAAGAGCGCTCGTAGCAATGCGCTCACTGATATTCCAGTTCGAGACCTTCGACCCGGCTTGGGTATGTATTCCGTACAAGAATCAACGGCGAAATATGCCTCTTCCACTAGGGCCGCCGTGGTTGTGTTGGAGTTCGCGAGATCTAAGATATCAGATTCAAAGCTGAGGGCTGAACCAAAGCTGGGCATGGCTTCAAGGGGACGAAATCGAGAGGTTGTCGCCATATCGCAGTCTGCGTGAGAGCCAACTGAGAGCGTTACTGCAATGTGGCGCATTGTCACCCAGTATTCAGCGCCTACGAGCCTTACGTAAGCACAGAGGTTCGTCCCCGAGCCCGCGCGTACTACAACGTTGATAGCGGTAGTACATAAGGTCGCAAGAATACAAGAATAGCCGGAAAAAGACTCCTCACTAGGCCTCATAAAAGCATAGCCCGTCACCTGTCACAATAGTTTCACAGGGCTGGTGAGGATCCATAGTGTCACGCTGTCATCCTCAGTAGCGGACACTTACTACTTTGCGGGGAGCGAGCGCACCGCGACATTTAACGTTTAACAGCACCTATCAGCATTGTGAAACGTTCCGGATGGAACTCACTTTCTTGAGTCTCAAAGGAAAGTGTGTTTAGGAGGGCCGACAGCGCAACAGCCTTGCTAGCGGCAGATCTGCGCATGGACACACTGTTAAAGTCCTGCTCGATGAGTCCTAGCAGTAGATACAGTGACTTTGAACATCTGCAAGCGGAGATGCGTAGCCTACAGAGCAGATATAAATGGAGCTGATCAAGCTTTAGATCCTAACATGTGTAAACATGCAGTAGATGATCATCCTTTCAGCGCTCGATGAAACCGGCGTTGTCAACACACCAGCGACGTTCAAGTGGTCCGCTACGGGAAGAAAAGAAATTGTCTCGCTTTCTGCCAGACTATGAACCCAGTTGACGCTCCTGTAATAATCGTGAAATGCTAGGTTATACAAATGTGTACGATAGCAGTATACAGGTATAGATGGAGACGAAACTGGCAAGAGCAATGCACTTCAGTCGCCGGATTCGTTTTTGCGTAGGGGTATAGGTAGCCAGCGTTTCTTGTTCGGGGGTTTCCTGCGCCCCGGTATTCCTGCAGAGAGACCGACCTTGCGAATTCGGGCCAGTCTACGGACAGAGTGATGAGAACGAGTACAGATGCAGCGAAGCAAGAACATACCGTCGGAGACCGGTCCACGAGAAGATACTGGCAACCAGGATGGACAGAAGCGACATCGAGAAGAATGCGAACTCATGCTCTTCAAGGTGACTCTTCAGCTATATCGGGAAGGTTCCCTGTGAGAAGGCGAAACGAAAAAGGCGGGTGCTGCGCACGTTCATCCCAAATAAGCCCGCGACTAGCGTCCCTACTCCAATCCCCATTGTCCATATCGAAACCTGAACAAGAAACTGACGCGTGAGACACAACGTGCGCAGAGACGGATCCATCATACGTGCCTTCAGATCCAAGGCAAGCAGTGCATTTCTATTGGAATCAAGGATAAGTTCGACAATCTCTTGCGTCGATTGCACGTTGCTCTGTCAGAGCACCATAAGCACCATCAATCACGCAAGCAGCTTATTAACGCTAACATACCTGAATACTCTCCGCTTCATTGACGATTTCCTCCACTTGCTTGGCGAATGATTCCAGCAGAACTTCCAGTTCTTCGTGATCATTCATCACACGAGATGTCCCGTTTTTCTTGTCCGTCAGATACATAGCCGACAGATCTTCGTCTGTGATGCGGAAATCAACAAAAATAAGCTAAACATCGGATGAAATATATTTATACTGACCTTGTTCCAAAACCTCTTCGAGTGCTTCTTGCACCTAGCTTCTTGTTCAGCCTCGTCCAATGTATGCAAGCTACAAGAGAAAACGTACCAATTTTGCGCGACTCTGGAAGCTTGCCAACCTCCTCGAGTAATAGAGCAGTTGCTTAAATTTGTCGCGATCTATATCATCTTCTAATTCTGCGAGAAGGTTGCCAACAAGATTACGTATAAAGACCATTTCTGCCTCCAGGGCGCTCAGAACTGACAGTAAAATGGATTCCAGCGCTCTGAATTAGGCACAGCTGACACCGGTCAGAAGCTGGAACTGGGCATCAGCGAACGGCTGCTTACCGAAATTCATATGGCGGTCCCGAATTCTTGGCCCTAAGATTGTGCTGGCAAAGGTAAGTAGGCTCAATAAGGAGAGCGGCGCCTCACTTACTTCCAGATGATACAGAAACACCGAGTGTAGCCGCGAATCTGTCGAGCCGTAGGTATCAAACAATATGACGGCATCAGCCTTCACTAAGGCACGGATGTGCAGTATGTTAACCTGTATTAATTAGTGCGCAAACGTTCAATGTCTTGTTAGCCACGATCACTCACGAGTATTGCCTCCCTCCTCACAAGAATGGTGGGCACTAGATTCGGAATTCTAGAGTCTATTTTACGCAGATCACGGGGCTGCCCTCTGACTAGTGAGATGCTACCGACAGCTGAGCCACAATCACCAGTACTTACGTTTAATCGATGCTCGGAACATAGATCCGACTTCTTGAATTGACCTGAGATTGTTTTCACGTTGCCTGTAGACGTAAAAGTACAAGGAACGACTTCCTATCAGAACCGGAGTTTACTCGAGGGCGAGATGACAACAGAACTGACCGTCCTCGTCTAGGATTGTACCTATGTTCCAAAGTTACGACGGTCAAGGCCAGAGGTGAGCAATGAGCGAGAAAGACGCACAGCGCAACATGAGGTCCGTAGGCTGCCTGCCTTTCATAGCCTTCTCCAGCATCGCCACCCTCGCCGCCTCTTCCTCATTATCCACAGGGCCATTAAACGGTTCTTGCTGCTTCGAGCCGAACCCCAGCTTGGGTATCCACGACATACGCCGTACACCTGACCATTGACGAATATAACTGTCCGAGCGCTCTACGACGCTGTAAGACGGCGTTCGTAGCTTTCCTCCTTGTCGGACATTAGTACGACAAGCGTTGCATATATTCCGGGCGGAGATCGCGCCTGGCGGTCGTATCGGGAGTAAAGAACGCGAGAACTGGAAGAGGACACGGTACAGTCCCATTACATGGCTTTTGCACTGCAGGCGTAACGCCGTATGCATGCGCTTTACCCTGCCCGACGTCGAGGAGGATGGTGGTCGCTTTCGAGGACAACCTCGAGAGACGCGCTTCGGCAACGAGTGTGCTCGGCTCGACACGTGCTCTCGCAAGCGCCCAGAGCTCCTCCCGCGCGCTTGCCATCTTTCTCCTCTGCTCCCATCTCCCAGGTCATGTCAAAGAGCCTCTTGGAAGTTCAAGGTGGGAGAGTCGAGGCAGCGAATAGCGTACGTGGTTTATTTCAGCTATCTCTGTGGCGTACGCTCAACGCTTTGTGCCAGATTGAGATGGTTAGGTTCCGGCTGGCCGCGGTCAACTGATTCAAGGATAAGCACGCTGTTTTGATCCCGGCGAAGCCAATATACCACGGTGTTCTCACGGTGTAAGCCTCCCAGGAGCTGCGTACTGGGTATATTCAGGTCTGTACATGCTGCATCGAGCCTATCTCCGTCCCAATAGGACGTGGGACGCCCCATGTGACCGCAGGACCGTGGTTCGCCTGATTCGAATCGATTTGCGGTCCTTTTATGGACTCTATTACGCATCGAGCTGGCAATGAATTCATGATTCATGATCACGCCGATTTGAAGTAGCGTAATTCCAACGTTCGGTTAAGATGGCAGAGTCTTCGTCAGACGCTCTCGCTGCCACCTCGCCGAGATTTGGCTGCGATAAAAAGCACTCGCGGTGCGCTTCCCCCTTCTCCAGGCTTCCGACAAACCTTCAGCATGGTTCGACGCCTGCACACAGAGCCCCTCGCCTAACACCGCTTCTTCGACTCACTCTCCATGGCGCACGAGACCAGCCGGCTCCTAGAGGCCGCCGCTGCCTTGCATTCCATCCTCTTCAGAGCAGGCATCCCTCACGCCTTCCACGGTAGCTTTGTTATTGCACTGCTGTCCAACACACCGCAGAGCGAAGTGCGTCTGTTTACTATGTCACACGACTCTGACTCATGTGCCATCAACTATCAAAGCAGGAGATATTTTGCATCGTTGAGGGGGGAAGTGCGCACCCTTTTCGCAGAGTCCGGCAAGCCTGTCTAGGATGCGAAGACTTGACTACTCGGTCGTCTCCCTGGACGAACAGGCAAGACAGCTTCCGCGCCTACTGTCATTCGTCGCTGACTGCTTCCAGAATGCATGTCACGTACCATCGTGTCATCCCCTCCATTGACGTGAGCAATCCCACCTCATACGGGGCATCACCTCACCTAGGGTTACACGCCAGATCGAAATACTCCCCGCGGGAGAATCGGGACCACGCCGTCTTGACGGGTCCACCGTCACGTTACTTGCTGGTCTGCCGGTATTGACTATCTCGGAGTTTGTCCGTGCAAAGCTAAGGACCTGGGTGATGTACTGGTTTCATTTCGCTGCTCTCATCAACATGAGGACTGAAACGCCGCAGCCGACGCGCAGACAGGGACGCTGAGGACATCGTGTACGCGCTCTCGCGCGCGCGCACGACGGGCGTACTGCTAGAACCCTCACCGCGGAGAGACAGCGCCAGAGATGCATCTTTTGTTTTCTTGTAAACGCACGTCGGGCATATCTTGATGTATTGCGCGATGAGCTCTTTAGGGATCCACGAGTATCGTTCACGGACGAGTGCCATCGTCCTGTCGCGACCTCCGTGGCCGGAGATGCGGTGGCAGTACGAGATAATGTCGTATATCTGCTCTTTGAGAGCTACGGGACGGTTCTCGTGCATGATGATGGGCTGTACGTCGCTCTCCATGCTGGCGTTCGCAGGTCCACTCGCACTCGCGCCGGGCCGGTGTGCGAAGGATAGGACGAACATCTTACGGACCCAAAAGCGGAACTGCGGCGTGCGCAGCTTCGAGTCTTTTGGATTGTGCAAGACGTCCCACACGTCGTCGAACATCTCCTGCGTCAGCAGCGCTTTCTCGCGCTTCCGCACACTGAGCGAGTTGAGGTATTCCTGCTCGATCCGGGTATATTGTTCTCGCGTCGGCATGCCCAATCTAAGATCTCTGGGCACCTGCTCGTCCGGCGTCGTTCGTCGGTGCGTCATTAGGGTATCTTCATGCTTTTCAGCCTTCATTTTGGGTATATATTTGGGAGGGTTGGCGGGGCTTGGTGTAGGGCTTGTTTTTGAACGACAGCTGCGTCTGGCGCGACCGTGCATAGTCTGTAATGTATTATAGCGCTGTAGTATATAAATTAGCGTCGAATAGAATGAGAAAACTCCAGCTCGACCAGGAGCAGAGTGAGCAGTGAGCGCGACGTGGCGGTCAACGTTCAAGCGTACCACAACCTGAAGCGCCCAGTAGCGCGACAGATCTCTGACAGATCTACACGCTGCTTACGTAAGGCCCTGAAACCCCCTTCACGCGTCGAGTCGGATCGACGGCGTTTCGACCTCGACAAAACATGCACTTGTGCGATCTGCACGTACAGTCACTTTACAGCTCGAGCTTGCGATAGGAAAATGCGCGGGATCTTCAAATTGGATTGGCACAGTCGTACAAACTTGCTATCGGGCCTTACGACCTCAAGTTACAGTGTCAACTTTTCGCGGAGGAAGCCTTGTCGCCGGCCAGAGGTTTCACATCGTGCTATGCGAGTGCACGCAAATGAAAAGCTTTCAGAAGTTCCATCTTCCTTGGGATTTGTGCACACCGCGTGCGCATCGCGAATGGCATGATTGGGTGAGTCACCAGAAGGCGCGGAAATTGGCTTTCTAGTTTTACTAATTTGTTTCTGTTCGCTTCGAGATATAAAGCAGTATGCCTCTCGAAATCTCATATAGGACTACCCCTAAGTGTGCAATATACGCTTATCCCCACCGAATCCCCAGCTTGATGGCAGCGGCGGAACGAGCATGCAGGTGCTGGGCCAGATCCCGCTTGAAGGAAAGCGGGCTAGTCATAGTAACGAAGCTGTGGGCCACAGCTATCCATATTCACGTTCTGGATCTCACATACCTCTGTAGTACGGTTTCGTATCTTGACTTATCTCCATCTTCTGTGGAGATTAATGCCCGGAACGCAGGGCCCGGAGACGCCGCGAATTCGTGCAGGCCGGAGATACACTACGATCCACCTGACCTCAGGCAAGCGACCGCCCCGATTGACTGACGATTGCCGTCCTTCTTCGTGGCACTGTTGTTTGTCCTTCGTACGCTCTCGATCGCCAGTGGCCCCGCAGGATCACCGCAAGTACCTAGACGTCTCGCGAACGGAACTGAATACCGAGTGTGTCTGATGAACTTTGTGTGCGTGCTTAGCGCTGCAGCCGATGGCTTATTCTGGAAATGACTGATGTATGAATCTCGAAATGACATGCAGCGTCGCGTGTCCTGTGGCTCGATCGACATGTGGAACCTCCATGCACCTGACGCTCTAGAAAGTCGCACTGAAGCCGCCGACGAGCTGTACAAGGTTCAGAGAGAGCGATTTCTGTGCTTGTGGAGGCAAGCTACTGGCTTCTAGGACTACAAGTCACGTAAGTGCGACGTAATGATGCTCCCGCGGCGAATGCCTCGAACTTTTTACCCGTGTGGGAACGTTTGACGTTGCTGTGGGCGAGGGCTTCTCTACGGGCGGGTACCATCTGTGCGTGACGCCACCGAGTCTGGCTCGCTCTTCGACTGGACTCAAAGACAGGCCTAGGTATGTGCGCGCCTCGCTGTACTCCACCAATCCATGAGTATTCATGTTTTTCATTGATAGCTGTATTACCGTGGACGATACCGGAATGACTACTGCTTCAAGACGCTGGCAGCCGTCGAAGCCACAGCCTGGGAGCGCAGCTTGACTTTGGCGAGTGTCACCCCAATACTAGATGACCCGCCACGGCCTGCTGAAGCGACGATGTTGCGATCATCCCTGGCGCTTAGAGCCTGAAGCACAATCGAGCAGGTGCGCGCCTCCCCTCGTCCCGATTTTCCACGTCACGCTCACGCTTCACTTGCCTGCGCAGAACTCGACAGACATATCTCTCGAAAGACCTTCTGCGTAAGTATAATCATTCTTTCGCTGCGTAGCGAGATTTCCGCTGACGCGTTAGCACTAGCTAACGACGTCGCGGAGGCGTTGTACGGCTCTCGGTCAAACTGTATGCTACCAACTACTGGCACTAGATGCTGTACACCCCAAGCGCAAGCTGCAGCCTGTTAAGGTGCAGCACTGCGACGTGTTGTGGGCCGTTAGGGTCAGACACGAGGTGCGATAGCGTATAGATGACACACATAGTACGGAATGCTGACTAGAAACATGTGTCTGGGGCACTGTATGTAGTGACTTCTCGTCGGCGGTGGCATTGGCTGCTGCACTAGGATGTGATCTAATACTCTCGATGCCTTGCATGAGGCCGTGATCCGTAAGACATTGCTGATTATCCTCGATGGGTACAGCATTCTTCGGCGAGCACCGTGTCGGATACGACGTAACCAACCTGGCCGAGAAATACATTGCCATTGTCTCGCATCTCAATGTCAGCACATTAGCACGCCTTCGTAGCCTCTCTCCAATGAGTCCAAGCGCTTAGAGGAACCCTTACACCGCGTGCCGCCCCTAGGATCTCCGCAGTCTGCATGCCCTTCGGAAATCGCCTGGGACATTGAACTACATTGCAATGCCATCATATTTTACAACATTGTCGCCGACAGAATGCGCACGCTTCCGGACCCTTGTCATCGACGCTGCCGGGAATTCGCGAGATACGCAGACGGGCTCCAATGCACGCCTCAGCAATCATCACGATCTGTAATGCAGTCCTTCGGAAATGGCCTCGGAAATTGAACCGGATTCATGACCACGCGACTGTGTTCTGCGAATACATTCAATGTCTTGAAAACAGCACCAAACCGTTCATCTGCTCCGGTTCTTTCTGGCTTGGTCTCAGCCGCTGGCGTTCGGACATCGGCTTGACGGTTAGCGTCTGTACGGGGCTCAGGCTGTGCTTGCCGGAGTGCTACGAGAGCGGGAGAGAGACTGACTTACACGGCTAGACTGCAGTCAGCAAGGGGCAGACCAGAAGTTCTATTCAGCATCGCCTCCCTCCCCGGAGTCACCGCGGGAGAAAATCCGGTTACGCATAGTTCAAGAAAATTTCCTCCCGCTTCATCGCAAGGTGCCCATCTATCTCAATAGAAAGTCCGGTGGATAGGTGAGCTTACCTGCCTATGCATTGCTGACACTACTTGCAGTGATAAGTTCCACTGAATAATTTGTCTCTACGTTGTTGTGCGGAGCGCCGGCATACTAGTTACTAGGGCGCTCGACTACATCGCATACGAATACAACACACACCTGCAACCGCCTCTCTGTCCTTGACCACCACCATGCCTCGGCCACCCATTTGCTCGCTTTACTTCTTGCAACTTGTTGAACAGCGTTGTTGTTCCCCTTTGAGCTCACACAAAGCGACTCTTGTTCTCCAACATGGCAATTAGCGCCTTCAAACAACAATCACCGTCTACGCCATCAAGCCCTCCCCAAGGGAGTGTATGGACATGTAGGACCATGTTGTGTGTTCGTAAGAATTTCCAACATTTTTTTTCTCGAAGAACTACGTCCTGGATGCGCCCCTCACAAAGTTCAGAGCATGTCCCTCTTGTCAGTTCAAATGTCTCAAAACCCATCGCAGTCATCTACACAAATGCATTCGCCTCGAGACCTCTTGCCTCGATTTTTTGTTCATTTTTTACATTTTTTTGCGATATCTTTCGGTCAGCGGATCAACAGTTCCCTTCATCCTTCCCCTCTCCATTTTACTTGATTAATCGTTGAAATAGCTTCTGATGTCCTTTCATGCCCCTCTGGTCCAGGCGCACACTGCGAACTAGTCTCAAACATGCCCAAGTACAATGCACCTTGTTCAAACTACGCTTGACCTGATCGGTCTCATAAAGGGGGCGGTACGATGGACGCGTCAGCCCGCACCACAAGGACCTGACCGGCCAATTCGATCCGTAGGCTTTGCCCGGATACTCCAGCATGCCTCTTTGTTGCTCATTTTCTACTCTGTGGGATATGGTGGCGCAAGGTCGACTTTGACTGGTCAGCACCACAGTACGTCCCCGAAGTCGACTCGTGGTCTAATCCTTCCTTTAGCGCTAAATGGCGTCTTGCAGGTGGCCCTGTCTGACGGTCCCGGAAGGGCGAAAGGCCTCATCGACGATCTTACACTACACGAAGAGCATGCGCGGCGGTACCGGCTGTTCCTGCGATAACTTCGGACCGCTCAGTCCACTGCAAACCCAACGGCAACTTCAGCAGTCGGAACCCGAAGACTTTTGTCGCGCACGTTCATTTCTGCAGATTCGGATGTTGGAGGACCTCATCTATGGTTCAGGAACGGTCTCTGAAGACGCTCTAGCTACTTCCGTGTTGTATTTCGCCTTAGACACTATGTGGTGTAGTTGCTAGCGCTTCTCCTGGGTAAGAGGAAATCATGCAGCGGGGAATCACACTCCGTCGCGCGTTCCTACCTCGTCTTCTGGTAACACTGTGTGCGCGGTTTCATTTATCGGATAAGCCGCTCCGTCGTGTCCTCCGACGAACCTCACAGGCCAAGATCCTTTTCCATGCCCCGCCCGTGCCGCTCCGCATTCTATTCTGAATCTGGCGCGTCGGGACCGGAGCCTTTCGCCGAGCTCATTCGAACTTCCATTCCGCCTCCACATTTACTGCCACTGATACCACGCCCGGCATCCCCTTGTATCGTATAGAAACAGCTCGAATCGCAATGATCTGACCGGCCCAACGCCCTGACTTCAGCTGATGAAGCTTGGGACGGTTTTCGACGGCTTTCAACGGCGGAGCTATTTCAAATCTGCCTCGCAAACTACACGTGTTCCTAGCTCACCATGGCCACGAACGCTCACGGGAGACGTAGATGAACATGGGGTACGCGAAAGAAGGTACCTGGATGTGGACCGGTAGTAGGGAAGCCCTAAAGAAGCTGATGAGGGTGCACGTTGCCCGCCCGAAGCTGTGCTGTATACGACCGTCGGCACGATTATTCGAGTAACGCCGCTGGGAAGGTTTGAGTTTGGGCCTGAACGTCAAGAACCCCTGATATATGATGCGCCGTGTAGAAAAGTCTAGCGTCGCGCTGCGAAGCCTCCGCGGGGATGGATACGAGCATGGGAAGAGTCGTCAGATGTGTCTTTGGCCGTGGGTGTCTCCGAATGGTGGACGTATCAAGTTGGTGCGATGCGGGAAAGGCCGTGTGATATGGGAATCTAGTGAACTACTGGCGACTGGCTACGATGGGTCTGATTTACGAAATTCGGAAATTCTGAGCCTGCGTTTTGGTGCCTGCTAACAATTTTCGCGTGGAGCTGGTTTGAGAGCCCTGAGGTCTTAATTTCGGGTTAGACCCGTGCCAATATCTTCATCAGATAGCCCGACCGCAGAGGACAGCTGACTTACCAGCAGCGCGACAGGCGTTCGCACGTACCGGGAAGGCCTCAGTTCATGCCGTGAATGCAGGATTTCGGCAAAGTCGAATTTCGATCGTCGCCTGCAAAGGTTCTACATGTGCTGTTCTTATACATACCATTTGACATATTACTATTGTCTGTAGAGACAGTGACCTCATATTTCGAAAGTGATACATGTTCTGTGTTACAGCGCAAAGGCACCAGCCTGGCATGAAGTCCTGCCATGGAGTCAAAGGTTCAGCTGACGTCTCTGTATCTTAATTAACCAATCGCATACCAACCGTGCTATCGCGCAGCGACGTCGAGTCTCGAGGGCCCGGCCTGGAGTCGAATATCCAGAGGATCTAGGCAAACTCACCGAATCGTTGACAACGTAGTAACTGCGGCGCGTCGATCTAATGGTGCTCATGTGGTTTGACTTCGTGGAATGTTCTGGTGTTCTCCACTACTTAGATTTGTGAGTAGCCAATCGCATTCGTGGAGTGGACGTAAGGGGGTCGGGAACAGTGCATTGACGAGGATTGTTACGATGTCTGCGAACGGTAAGACAGCGAGGCCCATCAGGCGAGGCCGCTCGAGAAGCTGCACCCTGGATGGAGCTACGGGCGTATCAGTATACCGAAAGTCCATGACCGCTGTTGCCTGCTTGGCTTGCTACAGTACCGCGTTTCATCGAGCATGAGGCGCAAATACCGGTGGGAAAGTGAAGACCATCGTACCTCGCAGTCCAAAATTGCCATTCAAAACGAGCGGATCAGAGATGAACCTGTCATCGAGAGAACGGACCTTTGCGTGGGTTAGCCGAGTACCGAAGGCACCTGTAACGCCAACGAATGAAAGGGGAGATGATGCGTCCACCGAAGAAGCTCCCAGTGAATAGGGCAAATAACGTCTGATGGTTGTCCGGTTGCCGACCTGCAAGATCGTTGTGTTCAGGGCGCAAAATAATATGCCTGACTCTGCCGAGTGATATTTTTGTTTGCCGTTTTGGACTTGAATGTGTCTTTACAAACCAGATAGTCGTCAGCTTAGTAACAATCTCTCAATGTAACATCAGCTATTAACTTCCTTCTACTCTGGCGTGGTTCTACTCGCATGAGCTGGGCCGTTATAAGCATGCAAATAGACGTAATAAATCCACCCAACTCGATTCGAGGCCTCAATGAGCGTGAACTTAACCAGCCTTCAGCATCTGTTTGCCTGTATATCGCTGACACCGGTTGCTCGTAACGCATGCGCTAATCTGTATTTCGTTGCCGACGGCTTTCAAGTTCTGGTGCGAATGCGAAGCTGAAAGTAGGTAAGAGGGAACCATACCAGCCATCGGGGACATCAAGGAACGAAACAGCACACCTCATAAACGCTCGTGGAATGTAAGGCTCTAAGCGCCCACATTAGGGTGGAATTCTAGCGAACGTGACCGCGGCGGGATGATTGTTGACCTCGACTGCATCGCGTGTTTGCATCCCCAAGCCAGCCTACATGTCCTTAGCTATCGACTTCATATCTTGAGGAGGCTACCGATATTTGCGGTTGTAGATAGAGTTCTTCATATCTCCGCCTATCCCCTCTTAAGGCAGCCAATCTAATGCATCGCGTGAAAGTTTCATATTTTCATATTATTTATTCATCGTCTCTCACAGGATATACCACTAGCGGATGTCAAATCTTTCCGGTTTTCTGAGTTCAATTTCAGAACATGCACTTATAACCTTGTCCGTGTCCTGCCAGTAGCCCCCTTTAGTTTCAAGCTCGTTTATCCCATCCTCTCTCGTCTCGTCTTTCCTCAATGTCTCATACTCACCAATCTGACGACCACCTAGACGCATCGTTTACCTTTCTGCCAGCTCTCCCAGCTCCTGCGGGGATTTCTTTGCCTCAGCCAGCTGATCCTATCTTCTTGGTGCCCGATCAAACTGACTGGCAAGTAAGTAATTTGCGCGTGCAGGGACCCAATGGCAACTCTGACTGAGTCCTATCTCGTACCGGCTACTTCATTACCCTCGCTGTCCTTCCCTTCAACAGGACTTCATCGATATCCCTGATGTTACTGAGGGCGAGGATGGCGCAGCAACACCGTTCACGGAACTAGCGTTGGAAGAGGTTAGTAACGTGGCACTCGTTCATCTATGGTTGGGCCCACTAAGCAATAACTCTGCAGGATGCTGTTGACGAGGATAATGACGATCTTGTGAGTGTGACAATATTCCTCATCTGCATACCCGACTAACTTAGGTCCAATCGCTGCCGTAGGTTGCCCTAGGGTTACGCCGTGTCCCACAACGGAGATACGTGGCAACGCACCAAGCTCCGAGGGACTTCCTCCAGATGACCTATACATGGGGCGGCGTCATAGGCATCCCGTTGGAGGCAGTCATTTCGGGACGCCTCGAGAATTTAGACAACGCAGGCGAACGTGATACGTTTGGTGACTTCAAGAAGAAGGTGCACTATCGTCTGGAAGTGAGTTGTCATTCAGATCCTTGAGCGCATCGTGATTTATCTGAGTTGTACAGTGGCCCGGTTACAAATCGTTCAGGTATGCCAAGAATGTCCGAGGAAAAGACGGACCTATCACCCGGGTGGTCGTTGTCCAACAGATTACTGAAATGGTCAAAGTCTTCATTGACGTGAGCGATCCATATTATATAAGTCCGTCTGCTGACGACACCTTCTTAGGAGAATGCGCCTCAGGCCTCTGACGACCCGGCATGGCGCGTTGGTCCTGGTGCCATCAGGGTGGAGGACCTCCTCTTGATCGGTCTCGATTTCGTCTCTCAGGGAAGTGTCCAGCCACAACTGGCTGTGCGCGCTGCGAACGACCAGCCGTAGTCAACGATTGGCGAAACTGGTTGAATTCCTGCGTCCCAACCTGACGCGTCATTACCCCAGCTCAATCGTTGTTATCCGAGTCTTAGACGCAGCCTGCACGATAGTTCCAGCAGAATTGTTCGGCACGATCCCCACTCCTTCCTCGCACGTCTCCCCTTCGTTATGATTTACCTTGTAAACTACCAGATTCGTCTCTTCCACAATCTGATTTGTACCTGTTGTACACTGTGTAAAGCGGCTCCTGGCCGCGAGGCGATAATTTTTAGCGCTCCATCACACGTGGCAATCACGAGCCTCGCCGCGGCGCTCGAATCACGTAGTTCTGACTCGGAGTGCGACAGCCATCACAATTAGTTTTGCTTGCCAATCTACAGCACAAAAAAGTCGCGTACGCCTCTCAACTCGGCGCAGAATTTACGAGGACATTTGTGTGACATACAGCGAAAAGATGTAGATCACAAAGGTCGTCGCTCGTCTCAGCTTCAATCATGATACGCCCGCACAGCGCCGATAGAGGAAGAATAAGCCGTAAGTGGCATCTTGCAGAAGTAAAGCTTCCTTCGTTCGATCTTTCCCTCAGTCAACGATCCTGACTATTGGAGTTAACAGTTCCCATGGCCGAGACCGGTCGTGTCACTCAATGGATTTCATTACAGGTCTGGAACTCGACATCATCAAGGGTGATACACCCGTGCGAACGCTTTTCGGTCAAGAAGCACTGAGTTGATGTTCTCAACTCGTTTATTGGCGCGACCCCTTCCATTTTGACTTGAGGTACCCGACAGGCTGAAACCTGGGTCAAATATTTCATTCTCTCGATTTGCTTTCACGCTTGACTCTCTTTCAGTCTGCAGTGGGTTTGGAACCAAGGCAGTACGGCAGCTTCTTCCATGACATGGGAACTGCATAGTTTGTCATCATCGCAGACGGTATGCCATTCGTGCCCGTCTCCATTCTTGTGTGATTTCTGCATGTCTTTGCTGCGCAGGACGGAACAACATCCCTGGTTTACGTGCCTGTCTCAGTCCAGCACGCGATGCTTCGTGGTATCATTATGCACGTCTGCTCATCGCTTCTAGGGCTCAGGTGTGCGCACGTAGGGAGTCCCGCAGCATCCCGTGTGACATACTGTGCGTGTTTTCTCAGCACATCATTCGTCAGATTAACCATGCCGCATAGCCACCAGTCTGTAACCCCTGCCACATGCGTCTATCGAGCGTCACAGGTTTGACGTGCCTTCGCAATCAAAAATCGCAGTGCGTAACTATTGGGGGCTTGGAGTTGACTAAGCCATCGACCTCTTTCGCCCAAGATCGGCTCGCTACTGAGCCACACCTAATCTTGCGTTCCAATCTACCCGTGGCCTTGTGCACTCCGCGAGGCCTGCACCGGATACCGCATCTTTAC
Source organism: Phlebia brevispora (assembly GCA_027627325.1). Taxonomy (NCBI): domain Eukaryota; kingdom Fungi; phylum Basidiomycota; class Agaricomycetes; order Polyporales; family Meruliaceae; genus Phlebicolorata; species Phlebicolorata brevispora. The sequence goes on from JANHOG010000079.1 coordinate 18,399, forward strand.
CTCAGCTCCGACGACAAGAAGAAGGCCCTCATTGAGGCAGCGCACATCCCGGTCGTTACGTACAACAAGGCCTTCATGCCAACCGATCACCAGAGGCTATTCGATTGGCCATTTGAGAAATCTCGCACCCGCGGATGCAGGGAGCCCAGTCCAATACGGTATCACCACGAACTCAAGCCTATTATCGCCACTGATGATGCATTCGGCTCGTGGCAACCTCACAGCTTTCCTGGAGTGTTCCGAAGCGGCGCGAAACCTTGTCATAGAAGCGCCGTCCGAGGCGTTTTTCCCGACTGTGCCCCCTCCATCGCCGACGCAGCCCTTCTTTTCCAGATATCTAGGGACCTGATGGAGCAGCCCCGCCGTTGGGGACACTGCACGATGCCAGAGGAGGGCACTAGCTATATGCGGTAGATCTACGCAATTTGTTATGGCCTGGGTACGGCTATTAGGTTGTGCCCCGAATATGCAGTACACTGCCTCGTTACCATGTGGTTTCCCCTCACGTTTCTGCGAGACAGATTCCATAGAATGCCAGCGCCGATTTCCTGGATGCTTCTTGCCCTTCGCCGGGAAGTACCAATGTCGTAAGTCTACTGCCTTTCTGTGAGTTTTCCTACTCGTCTCATCCTCCTCCAGATCGTACGCGTCGTGAGCCTGGTACCCTTGCATGTCGGATATAGGGTCTGATACCCATCACCCCCGCGTGCGCGACGGTGTTCCGCTCCATGCGGCCCAGAGCATTAAGAGACACCAGGAACGCCACTTCCTTATATGCTGTGTCCCATTATTCTCATGAACGCATGTGGGATTCGAGCACCAGCGTCTTTTGATCATCTTATAAGTCGTCCCGATCCCTCGAACGGGTTCAAGCAACCCAAACGTTGACGCGTAGACTCAATTCAGAGCACAGCTTCTTCAAGAAGTCGGCAACGAGATGCTTGGCTATCCTGGAGCACTTGGTGAGGAAGAAGCGAGCCAAAGTGCCAGTCATTCTGAGGCTTTTGGTCATGCGGCAGAGGCGCATCACGGCTCTCACGTATGTGTCCAATATTATCTTGAATCATCCATCTACTGACTGGGTAACGGATAGGACATGGTCTTTGTAGCCGACCAACTGGAGCTCCTTCAGATCCCGTCTTACGGGATACCGCCATTCGATGCGCCGAGCTATGATGAATACTGCAGGTCGTCCTCCGAGGTACTTGTCCACTTACAGTCAACTGTACAGGTACTGAGTGCTGAGTATATCGATTTAGCACACGGCTACAGTCCTTCCCAGTCAGACATTCGCAAATGATTCCTTGGCAGGTAGCAGCGCTCACACTTGGTTCGCACCGGTGAGATTCCCACCGCACCTGCCATCTCGGTGTACTCATATCGCTCCAGAGCCCTTCTGTTGAGAGAGTTTCGCTTGCCTCGCAGCTGTTGTCGGTACCAACTATAGATGCTCTTCAAGATACGCTCCCCGTCAGCAGCCAACATGCCGATCAGGTGCGCAAATTTCTCATTCCAGATGCAGAACAATCACCTATCGTTCAACAGGGGTCGCGTATCAGTGACGAGGTGCCGCAATCGCCATATTCAGCACGTACTCAGCTGCGTGCGGAGCGCAGACGTGTCCTATTCACCTGTGGTGGCAGGAAGATGCAAGGCATTGCACTACACAATGTGCTTCGAGGAGATATGCAGTGTTTGGACGACGCGGACGACAGGAGCATATTGGAAGGGTTTGGCGATAAAGTATCCTATAGAATCGAGGTCCGTGAATAAATTCCACTCTTCATCACTCAGACATTCACGTCGCACAGTGGAAAGGATACCCTTCCTTTTCTGCTCAAAAAAACTGTACCAGGACTAAGCGCGGAGAGATTTTCCCTATCACACGCGCAGAAATCGTCAGACAAGTGGCTCGCGTAACTCAAAAGTTTATTGATGTACGGACGTTTCTTATTTACCCTTCAGTTGAAGTATTGACTTGTGATTCCGTCCAGCATAACAGTCTCGTGGAACCTGCAGAAGAAGAGTGGCGCGTTGGCACCGGCCATATCGAACTGGATAGTCTTGTCTTAATGGGAGTTGATATAGTCTCTCGGGGAAGTTTGCAGCCTATCTATCGAGTTTGCCGGCCCTAGGGGTCGTGTTACCTGTGAGGCACTCCCTCCCGATACCACTTCCATATTTAGTGTACAATCAGCTTGCGTTCCTAACATACGTAAACAATGCTAGTAATTCAGTCAGAGACGATCCAAACTGCTTTGACCTCTCCGCTGTCGATATGTTCCGACTCATACGCCGTCAAGACAAATACTTCTCTTGATTTTCGCGGAGGTTTCGCCGAAAGAGGTCGCCGTGTTCCGAGATTTGTCCATGCAACGCGGCAGTCGCCGATATCAGCTCAGAGCGTTTTCAGCGTCTACTGAACGCCCTCTCGAACTCTCACACACCTTGACAAGATGACAACGTTTTGCGAAATTTCACCTCTCGAATATCTCAAGTCACGGCTTGCTTACGAGCGCGCGCAATCAGCAACGTGCATATTAGTATATGGACAAATCTGCAGAATGGGAACCGTCAGTTGTATCGCCTTCGATTTGTTGCCTGCCACGACTGTCTTCGAAAGATATGTGATCTATACTTCTCCTTGACGGTCAACACGCAAGAAGCCATTCTAGTCCCTGGAGAACTGTTCACAACAATTCGGTATGTTCCTGTTCATACCCGTGCTCAGGCAGAAGGATGATTGTATACCTCTGCATTAGTAACTGCTCCCAGAAAGAACCTGATATAGAACCGCTACTTGGTCTGATACGGTATGTCGTTCGTAACATGTACTAATACGCACAGAACGCACACGGCCGAAGGTTGAACTGCATATCAGACCTCGTCAGCTGTGCAATAATGTTTATTTACTCCCACCGCGCAATCAAGGCTGTGCGAATCTGCTTCGTCTAAATGTCTGATTTACGCCAGGTATCGGCCTATCAGAGCACGTTAATTGTGGTGCACCCTAGACACGAGCCCACATTGCCTCCCGTGGTGCTCGGGCACTTCGCTTCTACGACCTGCTTTCGTGCCACCGCGGATCTGCTAATATCACAAAGAAGAGACAATCTGATATTATCATCGGCGGCTTCGGGGCATCGTGATGACGCTGATGTCTCATTTCTGACCTAGTGCTACTTATATCGTTAAAGTGCTCGAGAGCTTGTAGTTGCTAACCTCACGCTTAGCTCTCCTCTGACCATGGCACCGGCTGCAGCTATCGCGTAAGCCCTCACGCCGCGGCTGTGCATGCTACGCTTCTGACTAAACGACATCCCCTCTCAAGGTTAGGACCAGGACTCATCGGTACCTTCATGAACGTCATGCTCTACGGTACTATGGGTTTACAGTGCTGTCGATATTTCAATACCTACGAGAAGTTCGTCCTGATTTTCTTGCTTAAGCTGTCTGTAGTGAAATTCTGATGTTCTTACTATAGCGATGGTCGTGGAATCAAAGTGCTCGTAAGTGACCTTGATACTTTGACGTTTTTGCACCTCACGAGATCAGGTAGCGGTATTGCTCTTCGCCGATACCGTGAATACTGCGTTCGACATGGTCTGGATCTACGATGTCCTGATTAACCACTTCAGTAAGTCGTAGCTGCTGATCGACGTATTCATGATTATACATACTCATACCCGTGCTAGCCGACGTGTCCGCCCTAGCCAGAGCCAACTGGGGTGCGCATTTTAAGGTTTTACTAGCGTACGTGACTAATACCTTCGCACTGCAGTGTTTGCGACAGGTGCGTCGCGACATACCTACTTTGCAGTATTTCCTTGTAACCGTTGTGATCGACCAAGATCCGGCTCTAGTGGTAAGTCGCACAACATTGGTACAACGGACTATTTGCTCAAGACGTCATATTAGGGTATCATTGCCACGATCTGTCAGCTCTTCTTCGCATGGAGAGTGAAGACGCTGACTGGCAATATGTATGTTGTCAACTTCATCAGAATCATGTCCGTCGGATCAACATGTGAGATACCATCATGATCTTCGAGATTGTCTTGACCGTCTTTCGCTTTTATATTAGGTGGAGGTGTTGGCACTGCGATTGCCATTCATTTCGTACCAGAATACGTTCAGTTCCAGAAATTCAGACCAATTCTGATAATTTGGTTGATATCCGCATTGATCTGCGATACTACCATTACTATAGCCTTGACGGCCCATCTGGTGGGTTATCTGCATTCTCGTATGAAACCCGCTTCGCTGATGCTTGGGATGGTACATCAGCTTCGCTCCAGGACTGGCTTTCCGAGCACGGACAAGACGATCCACAAGATAATAAGACGTGCGTTACTTCGTACAATGCGGAAGCCGTAGCTTATCAGAGTTGGTAGTTACCGTTCAGAACGGCTTGATCGTCACCGTTGCCGCCACTGCTGATCTGGTGACATATCTTGCCACGGTAAATACCACACCTTTCTCAGTGTTACTTTGTCACTCATCATCGAGGCAATGCTAGCCAACTGGAGTGTAGGTACTGCGGTACTATCGCATTACCCGATCTGATCGTGGAGAGCAGGCACTTAGTTTTCAACCTTCCCTTGGCTAAGCTTTATACAAACTCGCTTATGTCAACCCTCAATACGCGAGATTTACGCTTCAACCACATTAGCTTGCCAAATGTGAAAGCAAACACGAGCACCGTTGAGAATAGCACTACCAGCTCGACAAAGGTACGCCGCTGTAATGTGACCAGTTGACTGTGCAGATACTGATGTTGACATTCTTAGGTTGCTGCGCGGCGACTCTCTAGACCACTTGTGAGGCTTCCGTCTTCCTATCCCTCGCTTATTGCTGAAATTGTACCAGGCTTTCGCGCCGCTCAGTGTTGAGGACGTGAATGATGCAAAAACTGACGCGGACTGGTCTTCTCGTGGAGCTGCTCTTCAGGAACGTTCTGACGTAGCTATCATCGTGTAGCTAGGAGAATCGGACATGATATGAAAACGGCGACTGGCGTGAATCGCGTAACAGCATCAAGGTGGTGCAAGTCAAGTGCGTGTAAGCGCATCTGGTCGTATTCTATATGTACAGGCGGCGATTAAGGCCTATCAATCCTATCCTCGTTCGAGGCCAACGACTGTTCCAGCTCGATTCTCCACTCTTCTCTTGTCTTCCATGCAAACGTCTGGACCTGCGCGCGCGCACTGTGTCATCACGATAGGACAAGAAATCGATAGTACGTACCATCTCATGTACTTTGAGAGCATGTTGTCCTGTATCATCGTTGTATTCCATCGTGGCATGCAGATCCAGCTGAGCTCCCATCTGTGTAAGATCTACACTCCTTGAGTATTGAAAGGCTTACCGGATTGTCAACGTCAGGTGTCAACAGCATGCCATAAATTATTTGGAAAATGACGCTAGCAGAAGAGCCTGAGTACAAGTGACTGACGGCATATAACTTTCATACCTTGTAGACGTGTCAACCAGCCAACTTCTATCAAATGCTGCGTGGCATCCACGGCCGTGTTTATTGATGTTAGGATGCAAAATTCGGGTGACAAAGTGTCTATAAGAGTGTGAGAAGGAGTATATGCATTCAAAAGCGAGATGATCACATTTCCGGAGCCACTCGTGGATAATCTTCCACGAAGTCAATGTAAGCCAAGAACGTTCCTCCCTCATAGGGCGACTACAATCAATGCTGTCAGGTACTTTGGTAAACAGACCGGCCACAACGTACCCTTTTTGGAGCCTCAATGACAACCTGTATGGGATTAATAGTTGCATACCGCTTTCAGATGGCAGTACAACGCACCTTCCAAAACGCAAGGTCATCTCCGGTGTAAACGTCAAATGCAGCTATGAAATTATGAGTTTTCTGACGCCTGTGATCGTAAGGGATGACGCATACGATGCGGCTTGTTCACCACCTCACGGACTTCTTGCATTAGTCGTTTCTGACGCTGGGTGCTCCACGGCACTATCTGACGTGCTGCAGCCATCCGAGCAGAAACGACTGTCTCTTCCAGACGCTGTAAACATGTGTTTAACAAGCAGATCAACGTTCGCTATTAACGTAACTCATTACTTACAGCATGCGGTTTCCGTTCAGGATATATCTCAATGGTCATGATGTCCAGCTGACAAGTCAGGTTCAGCAATAATCCCTCGATATGAGCTGCTGTCACTAACAGGATACGGCCAATGGTTCTGATATCTCATCAGCTGTGTTTGGCTCCTGACGATAGGTTGCGTTGGCTACGAAAGAGAAGGGAGGGCCAACCTCGCTTTGAAGGGGGAACATACTTCTGGGCTGATGGTTCCGAGCCCTTTGATGAGGGAGTGTTCACTGCCAATGAAGTCGTCCCCGCCGCACTGACGCTATTTGACGGCGATAGAGTCGAAGTGACTGGTGCTGTATCTCGGCCGGGATCAGAGAACGCGACGCGAATAACTTCTCCGTAGGAGTCAAGAACATCTTCAAGCGTGTCTTCAGAAGACAAAAGCGCATCGTTTTCTAACGAAAGAGACATGCGTCGTGAGAGATCCGACGCAAAACTCTGCCGTCGTGAGATCGTCGCTGCGAGGTCGCCAACAGTATCCGAGGGCTGCATTGGAATTAGATGCCTGACAGAGCGGCTTTCTCCTGGTTCTGGAGGAAGTTCGACAAATACTCTGATTTTCTTGGACATTGCGTGATGCAAAGAGGAGGTAAGAGACTAAGAGTGTCGCGACAGCGATAAGCGCCGGACGCACCTTTATATCGATGTTCAGGCGTATTAGGTTCAGTTCAGCTCAATGATATGTGCATCACAGTTCCCAGCTAGGCTGTGTCAAGGGCGGCGCGCTGAAAAGAAAAAGGTAAGTTTACTGACTGAGCATTCACAAGGTTGATGAAAGAATCCAAGGATTATGATATGGAAATACAAGGTATCTTCATTTGAAGACGATATCCTGAACGCAAAAAGACAACGTTTGCGATCAAATATCTGCGTGTGATACAATGGGATAATGGGATAATACTGATGGAGATTAGTAGTCACACATTGGTCGTCCATGCGCGGAGCAACGAGCAAATCCATGGTATCGCATCAAGGTCCTCTATCCGGGAGTTCAAGGAACTGCTCAAGTAACTGTCGAGATGAATGAGGAATATAATGAAAACTGGTGTGTTGTATCAAAGGTAGGACAAACTACACCCCGGAGCCCGATATATGATCTTATTGTTTTTGGCTGCGAGGCTTCAGATCAGTACGCTGAGCGTCGGAGTCCAAAAAAAGACCTACAGAGCAGTCACGCAACACAAACACTGATACTGTTATGATCCTGCCGTCATTTTCCAACAGAATGGAACTACGATGGAACCGGGCCCGAGGTGGTTTATGTTACCACGTACCGTCTGGACCTTCATTGTCATGCGAACTTTGGCTGTGACAAGTTAGGGACGCTATCATTGGGGAATGGTTCAAGGAATTCCGCTATCTTCGCGACCTCATGCGTCACCCCCGTGCACAACTTGAAAACTATAAAATGGATTTTACGCACCCGTATCCACTTCCGGCTACAAAATGCAAGCCATCTGGCTGGTGCTACAATATATGAATGGTCATGCTCCAATGTCATGACGGCATGGTTGAGCAAGTGGTTTTATGTCTGGATTGCAGTCGAATCTTCACAGAACGCGACGTTGCTAAGCACTCGACGTAACGTTATCGTTGTTCATACGTCGTTCGTCCCCGAAACGATGAACCTGCTACATATCCAGATCAGTACTTCCATATAGAACAGTTTTGTAAACAAAAAGTTCAAAAGGAAGTAGAAAGTCGCGTTGCAGACAATGTTTGTCATCATGATGGATGACGAGATCAACACACCGAATCTGAGCATAACGAGGCTTACTCGCTGATCTCGAAGACCCTGAGCACGTCTAGACAATGCTGTTCAACTAAATAAGCCTATATGAGTTTTCTCGAGAGCTGTTTGAGTGAAAGTAAAAGATGTGAGGAGCACAAAGGGTGACGGCACTACTCAACCGTCGTTGGCGACACGTGATCTTTATTTGTTCATGTTAGGATCTAAAGCTGCCCGCTTACTGTTTCAAGCGGTTTGCATGCCTTTGTTTAGTCACCTCGGAGATTTTCCACACGCGTCCGATTCTTCACCATCGCTGATCTTGATATTTCGTGGCAACACACGTTCCTTGCATATGACGCGACCCAAGCGCAACGTGTGGATGCGATCTACTGCCTTGGGCACTATTGCAATACGAGAGGAAGAGCGGACCGTAACATAGGTATGGTTCTGTCAAATTCATAATCATATTCACTCACTCTACTTCTCATGGGAAAGTGTTCCCTTTCGCAGACTTACACGTCGACAGAGGTTCTCAAGCTTCTCATGCAGTAGTTTGAGGCTCCGAATGGTAGAACGATTACGCACATCCGTTCTTTCCGTCCCAGCGAACTCCTTGGCATAACCCTCGTCGCCCTCAGTCTTCTCTCAGTCTTCTTTGGCTGTTTGCCTCTCAATAGAATTGTGCGTGCGAGACCTCTAGTCCGAAAATGTTCATCTCCGACCACAAGGTCGGCACAATCCCAAAACCTATTCGGCGGATGCTTGACTGTGCGACTGCAACATCTCGTCATGTGCATGCCTCTCAAATACGTAGCTGGTACCACCTATTCTGGATATGTGCATCAAAGAGTTTCTTTGATATTACGTCTATTTGTTGCTATTTACACGAACAATGGATAAAGAAAGCGAGCGGACTGGTGAGGGTAAGTTCTCGTCATTATGTCTATCATGTTCCTCATGGTTTGGAGTGACAGCGACCTGAGGGAAAGAACATCTTTAACTATTCTTCCTAAATCATCTCCCTCCCACATATCATATCCACTCTATACGCGCTGGGTAAAGGTCGGCATGTGATCGGTGTCAATGCGCAATACCGAACCAGACTGCGGGAGACGCGCGGAAAGGCATGAGCGCACTCCAAACTTCATCCAGCACTCAAGACGAACGCATGAGAACCCCGGTCAACCTCTTCTCACTCTTATGTCCGCCCAGGGCAGAACAGTATAGGAGCGACAGACATGGTCCAGAAGACATCCCATGCTCGTGAGTCGCACGGCCCAAATGCAAGGCTCCAATACATCGGCTGCTATACCCCCAGATCCTTGTAACGTCTAACAAAACCTATATATCGGCACCACCGCACGTACAAATTTGCGAGTCTCTAGACGCTACTCGGGTTATCTCCTCTGGACACGTATCGCTCTCTCGCCATGGCCAAGGCACGAGTTAGCGAGCTCGACTCCTTGCAGCGTACCTTCAACCATGCTATCGATACCCTCAGACAGGAACTTATAGCAGCAAACTTGCCTCCGCTGTCATTAGAAGCGACGGAGCCTCATCCTATGGATGACTGTCACTTCGCCGTACCCCCTCGGCTGTACGAGGCTCGTCGTCTGGCACTTGGTACGCCGTCATATTATCCTCTCTGAACAATATCGCTCATTTCTCAATAGCGAGCATGGTTTGTGTTGCCATGCTTCAACCCCCGTACCCTCTACTCACCATCTATTCGATGCACAGGGCCAGCTAAAGAGTCTAATGTCCTTTCCTTACGAGAAAGTCAGCGAGGAAGCATACGGGGTATACGACCGCGCATGTCTCGACGTTCTGGTGCACACCGGGCTTGCAGAGTACTTAGCTCAGGCCCCGAACAAGGCGAAGGGCGTCCACGTCGACGAGCTGCAGACCGCGCTGGACATGGACAGTAGAAAGCTCACCATCGTCCTGCGATACCTCTCCACGAACGGCTGGGTCCGCGAGACAGAGGAGTCGGTCTTCGCCCTCAATCGCCCAGGCCTCGAGCTCCTCCCCGGCAAGAACGGACGCAAACGGGTTCTGTAGGATCATCACCCTTATGATGTCCAAAGCTGTATGATCTGATGGTCCCCGCAGCACCCCGAACGTCCCCGACATCGCGAACACTCTCGTGAAGTGGCTGAAGCACCCGGAGTGGAAGTACTCTGATTCCGCCACGAAAACTGCATTTCAATTGGTGCACAACACCGATCTCGCAGTGTTCGACTGGGTCAAGACACGACCGGATGTGTTTGTACCGTTTTCCGAGGGTATCCGCGTGCGTTCCTCTCGATCTGCAGCCATACAAATTTTCTCGACTCATTTCTCGTGCAGGCGGTCGGTGATGCCTACATTTCCGGCGTGCTAAATGATTACCCCTGGCAAAGCCTTGAAGGCACCACGATCGTCGATATCGGTGGCGGTCAAGGCACGCTTTCAATCTTGCTAGCCAAGCAGTATGTCCTGCACCAATCATGCCACGAACCTCGCTCATAGTTTCCTTACATAGATACCCCACCTTGCATTTCATCGTTCAGGATCTCCCGGAGGCTCTCGAGCTCGCCAAAGCCAACATCGACACTCAGCTGCCAGGCGCGCTCGAGGACGGCCGATTTATACTCGAGGAGCAAGATTTCTTCAAGCCGGAGGTCAGGAAGGGTGACGCGTATACATATATGTTCCGACACGTCCTGTCAGCATTTCTTTCTGCATTTTTAAGCCAGAAAATAGAGCTAATTGCTTCTTAGGCACGATTGGGCGTTTGACGACGGTGTCAAGATCCTGAAGACTGTCGCCGGCGCAGCCGGACCCAAGGTAACAACCAGATTCCGCCCGTACACTGCGTTACTGATGTCAAATCAACTGGTGCAGTCAAAAGTCCTTATCATCGAGAC
>JANHOG010000790.1:0-11801 GCA_027627325.1 Phlebia brevispora
GCGCTCTTCAGCGGCATGGACGAGGACGGCAGTCACGGTGCAGCGACAGCCACGGCGCGATGTCGTCTCATTCTAAGAAGAGGTATTCTCGCCTGGTCATACGGATATGGATCCAGGAAGTGTTGTTGACGGCTTTCCAACGTACGCAGCTACGGACGTGGACAGATCAGATCATGATTACGACCAAGGACACAGATCCGGATACACTATTGATTACAACACCGAGTGGAGGAATTATAATAGATGGGATAGTGCTGTGTTGATTGTGGCGGACAACGTAGGGTCTTGAAACGTTGATGAGCTAGATTTCGAACCAGATGAAAAGCCGAAGGCCATGGTGTTCGCAGTCACTGCGTGGTGCAGTACTTACCGGAGTCCCCGTAATAACCATCAAATAATGGATTGCAGTAGCCAATGCAGACAATGCTATGATCGGTGACGTACTGATCATGCTAGGAATCAGTGCTGAAAACACGCAAGAAACGCCCGCAGTGAAAAGTGGTTCGCTGTCCAGGTTTACGATTAGAAGATCAGAAACTTCACGAAAAATCAGATCTCTCACTTGGGACTCGGATCTAAAAAGCTGTACACCCTTTACTCTCTCTCGTATTAGCTCTACAGTTTCTGCCAGAATCATTGTCGTCCAGTATATTGCCATTATTCGGAGGGTCTTCAGGCAATAACATACAATCCAGCTATGCGCAGTCTGTCTGTCCTAGTTTCGACTGCAACGACGCGGAGAGCCTCCGAAGTCGCAGGTGAGGACGGACTGTGTTTGACTAGGTATAATGTATCGAAACGACACTAATGTTCAGTATGCACTCACTTCGCTATCCCACGGAGTATATCTCACCTCAATTACAGACGCTCCTACCAAATGGGAGCGAGTCATGCCCAGCATATGGATCGCGGTGACGGTGTCAAAGATGTGGCGAACTCAGAAAGCGCCGACGAGTCCATCACCGGAAACTGCCGACGCGTGAAACCAGCCTACGGCAGAGGCATGGTGACCGTACCATCACCGCGCCCGTCCTATCTACAGCGAGTCCATGCTGCTCTGGCAGCTGCACAGACGTACTTTACAGCCCTGAAATTTGCTTTTGCGCTCCCTTTCTTCAATGCTCAAAAGTAGATGCGTCTAGTCTCTGGCGCGCCTGACTGGCGTACAACTTCACAAAGTCATCAAGCTTCGAGTTCCGAAGGAAGGGCCATCTTCATGCCTGGATCGCGTCTCTCCCGACTGACCCATCATGCATCAGATATCATGTACGACTGATGCGTGATGTCTAGCTCACTGGCCGCGTGTGCACTGACCATGCAGTGCACCGGATGGGACCGTGAGCTTGGGTTCCTGGACTGTCTTCAACCGCCACCATTCGCAGCACCGCTTCTCCCAATCCAATATTCGATTCGCCTTCGCTGACACACGCTTTGTCAAGGGTGTTCATTTCATTCCTCTCGCGCCCTGTTTTCGGATGCAGATTTGCAGTGCAATGGACGAACCCATGCTACTTCGCTATCAAGATGACTTAGATGACAGTTGCGCGGTGAGTTCGTATTACTCCGATTTACCTTCACAGCAGCGCGTCATACCCACAAAAATGGTCATTACGCCCTCTCACGTGTGCTCTTCACATTACTATCACTGTTGCGGCCCACAGCCATCAGGCGCCACTTAAAGTAACTTTGATCATTTCAGGATGGCAGAACGAATAGAATATTCGTGAGGCCTCTTCCTGCGTTTCTGTGATTACAGCTATGCTGATGTATCAATTATTAGTCTGCTTATAATGAGGGGCCGGTTTACGTGGGTTCAGATGTACTTCGTACTTGTGACACCAAGCGCTTTACACCATGAATCTACCATTGGACGGCACATCTGCAGCGGATCCACAATACTTCGGTATATGTTTCTCTTCTATGTATGTCATGTCCTTCTGCATTGTTTCTCCTGGTTTACGTCATACATCTGTGGCTTAGTTTGTATGGCATAACCTGTTCTCAGACCTTCAACTACTACAGGTCAACTAGGGCTCGGTCTGACAACCGGCTCATCAAGTCTTTGGTACGTAGCGTAAGCTCACAGTGTAGGTAACTTTGACGTCCCCTCCCAGGTTGCTATCGTCTGGTCGGTATTCTCGAGGTATATTGTCTATCGGTGCGGCCAGCTGAGTTACTGCTACCTTGATTAGGATACTGGATACTGTGCAGCAGTCCGTCCTGATGCACCTTTGTTACTATTACTTCATTGTCGGCCACTCTAACAATATCAATGTACTGCTCGACGCCAATCTCTGGTAGGTTTCTCGCGGTATAAATGTCCTACTTCACTAAATTGGTGTAGGAGCGCACCGGTACGATTCCAATGTCCTTTCACGAGACGTTGATCAACTTCTAATCCCATACGTCAGGTCGAAGTAATTCTCAGTGTATGTTGGTTCACAAGCTCCTTATCGTAACTCTGATCCTGTTCGCAATGTCAGAATGTAATTGGCGCTCTCGTCCAAAGGTACGCAATAACAAGAGACATGTCCACTTCTACCTGTTTCCGCTGAACTGTGATCACAGTTATCAAGTGTATCGTGTTCAGATAAGTTCGTTGATTTTAGGGTTCTGCCCGTGATTATCTTAATCAAATGTATGTCTAGTCGGCGAGAATGTCTGGGTATCGGCACCATGCGTGAGTTATTCACCTAAATGTGCATTTCATATTGCTTATGATTTGGTTTATTGACTGGCAGGCCCTTTTGGTCGTAGCTGCGCTAGGTACGAGTCGGAATTTTCCGTTATCTTGTGTGGTCCACTCACGAGAAGTTGGTATGTTATAGGTGTCGGAACAAGTACTAGGTGGTCCGCTCATGGACGCAATTCGAAGAATCTGACAGCACTCTTTTAGTATTCCCCATCAAGATGTACGCTCAGCTTCTCACTCGGTTTCCCGATATTCTAACAACTCTGGGTGCAGCCTGACTCAACCTGATCCGATATTTGTTCCCACAATGCTGAAAGTTCGTAAATTCTGTCATGACAATGCTTACTAACCTATCTTTACTTGACTCGATAGGTGTATTTCGTAGCCGCTGCATCTGCATCTTCGGCAGCCGACACCATCATCGCCATGCTTCTAGTGTTCTATCTGTATCGGAAACGTACCGGCCTCAGACGGTAAATGCAGAAGTTCATACCTAGTTTAACCCTATTGATCCAGTTGAGAGCAGGTCTAACGATATAATCTCGAGGCTGATAATCCTCGCAGTTAGCACTGGAGGCCTTACGGCGTAGGTTGTATCCCGAGGTGTCTCTGCACAGGCTGTTTACCAAAACTATTTAGAGGAATGTCTCTTATAACTCTCGTCGCATTAGTAGGTGATAATCTGGCGCGTTATTGTCTCCGTTTGACAACCCTTTTTCCAGTTCACTTTTCCGGCGTCTTCAGACTACGACCTCATGCTGAATTTCATGATGAGCAAGTGTATGTACACACTACCCAGTTCTGGAAATATGCTGCTTATTCGCAATTAGTGTACGCCAATGCATTGCTAGCCATGTGCGAAAACTGTAGCTCTAGTCTGGCATTCCTAACGCATTAAGCAGGCTTAACACAAGGGACCTGATCCGTGGCGATAGTCATCCCATCAAAGCAATCGGCCTCAGTGATATACACTTGTCCATCCCGTCGACCAGGTCTAGGGTAGAGAATAGCGACAGCAGCCAGCTGCAGGGGGATTTCGTGAGGCTAATTCATATCTTCTACTCCAGGGAATGCTATTGAACCTTTGAAGATACAGGAGGTCATGACAGTGGACAGTGAACGCTCACGTGTAGTATGTGTGCAGCTATTAACGCCCCAAATGCGCTGACAATCACTAGGCATAGATGGACATTGGTGGAGAGTTTCCATGATCCGTAAGTTACGATGTCTTGTCCGAAGTTACGCTCACTAAAACGTTTGCCGTCCATCCAATCGATCATATCAATATACAGGTATACGACCCAACTAGATGTAGCCAATAGCATCGATATATTGAATGTATAACGTACCAAGCTTCTCAGCCGGACAAAAATGATGACATCATGCACAAACAACTGAAGCCCATTCGAGCTGCTGTAGAGCACGGTATCGAGCGTACTATACGCTCTACGCAGGTGCGATCTGTCTTCAGTTCCCCGCGGAGGACTAGCAGAACGGGTGATGGCAGAGGGTAGCTGGGTCTGGTAAGGCTGAGTCGAACCGGGGCGGTATAGATCAGGTCACGAACCTATGGCAGGGAAGCTCGATGTCAGTTGTTCAGGGCCACGTCTGTACGTCCACAATTCTGGCCTGCGAACCTGAAAGATATCGATGCTGGATCACAGGCCCAGCGAAAACATGCGACGGCGTAGGATAGAATGGAGGGCGAAAGGCATTCATCCCATTATTGCTACGGCGTCCTCTGGAAATATGCCAGATTAAGCAATTGCGATGAGGGCGGAATATATTTAAGGACACCCGCAGCAAGTCTCCAGGTTCCGAGTGATTGTGAGCGAAGCCTTGACAGCAACGAATCAGAGCCTCAATCTGCTCGGTGCACAATTCGGCCTAGCTTGGGCTCACAGATACTGTGTGAGTTATCCGACTGCACAGTGCTCGCAATATCGTCTGCGGGAGAGCGCTCGCTCGTATCTCGGACTGAGACGCTAAGGCACCCGTTAAACTTCAAGATCAAGGAGCAAAGTGCCAACGACGCGTCCTCCCTGCGGATGTCGACCTTCAAGCTTCAAGATCGCGCCAAAGAAACATGCAGCCGTCGTCGCATGACACGTATAATATGCACAACATTCCGGCCTGCAGCTATAGAAGTATCAACCCATCAGCGGTGTTCCGTCACAACATGACTAAAAGCTCATATGGAAGTGCGTATACCTGCAAACAGTCCGTTTGCAGAGATTTTACACTGATACTTGTGAGTCATTCGTTCAAGATGTTCTCATATCTCAGGCGCTTTCCGACATGTCTGAAAAAAGTCGCGTGCTGCCGACGCAGACGTTGATCAAGCTGCGCCCGAACGAACGCGCACGAGGGAGGCTGTTTACTGGCGCAAAGTTTCGCACAACCATACGCGCACCTCGCAGACTCCAGAGGCCGGCACCCGACTGCGCGAGCATCAAGCTTCCTTGCCATAGGTTCGTGACCTGGTCGATACCGACTCAGCCTTGTTAGACAAGACGACTCTCTGGCATCGCCCGCTCCGCTAGTCCTCCGCCATTGATAGCGAAATAGAGTATCTGTGGGTGACGAACGTAATTGCCGGACTCTCGGACCGCTCACTCATCGCTTCACCAGGCTCTGCTGCTCCTGTCGTCCGTTGTCGAAGTGTCGGGCGGCCGGAATGCCGTCTAATGCAGATCCCGAGAGGCGGCCCCTCGTGAGCTCGGAGCCTCATTTAACGAGGACGTGCTCCAGTTCGGAGATTGGAACCGAGGGCCCATTCCCTTCCAGGATCTCTCCACCCTCGGTTCCCAGTGCGGAATCCAGACAAGCAGGTCGTCCAGCAAGAGCGTTGCCCGAGCCCGAATTCTGGATGGAAGTCCGCTTGAGTTCAGAGACACAGTCTGAATCAATCCGTGATGCACAATCACGAATTGAAGATGTCTTGGACCCAGAGTCGCATATTGCAAGAATCTCTCCCAAGGTCGAACCTGTCAGGGAAGGTCTCTCTCGTGTGGAGAGGGAGACGCCTCCAGCAAGTCTCTCCGACGCTGAGTCCGGAATTGAAGCTTCTCCACATCCAAATCCTACCATCCCTATTATCCTTATAAGCCCGCCTTCCGGCTCAGAGGAAGGTTGGGACTGCCGGTATCAGCGTGGTGCACAGTCACGAATTGAAGATGTCTTGGGTCCAGAGTCGCATATTGCAAGGGTCTCTCCCAAGGTCGAACCTGTCAGGGAAGGCCTTTCTCGTCTGGAGAGGGAGATCTCTCCAGCAGATCCCTCCGACGCTGAGTCCGGAATTGAAGCTTCTCCACATCCAAAGCCTACTATCCCAATAAGCCCGCCTTCCGAGTCAGAGGAAGGCTGGGAATGCCGGTATCAGGGTTGGTGCATGCCCTATTATTTCCATGTCGTGCAACTTATCGTCTCATCCTCTTTGCACACATCAAGCACACGAACCCGGTTCACACGGGATTCAGTGGAAGGATCTCCAATCGCTAATCGACCTGAACAAGCGGGAAGGGGAGGTCCAAATGGATTATTGGAGCTATACTTTCCCGAGCTGGGATCGCAAGACTCCAGAGCGTATAGCTCGCATAACCAAACCCAAACGGAAAGTCATCGTCTATTCCGACGAGACCCTCCGAGAGAAAGCCGAACTCGACATACCGATCCAAGTCAATCACACGACCACCAATCCCGCCATACCCTCTTCGCTGGCAGACCGTCTTTGTGCAGACCTTGGCATGGTGGAACTGCTCAACGAGCTCAACGAGCTCCTGCGGACGTCGTACTCGCTAGACACCCCTGGACTGTCGTTGGTGTTGGAACAATGCATCGAACGCAAGTACGATGTCGGCGTGGCGTTCGGTCGACTTCGGAGATTCTGGTTCGAGGCCTTCGAGGGTCTTCCGGTGCATCTCGCTGAGCTTGAGCGAGACGATGACGAAGCGCGCGAGAATGCATTGGACGGAGAAAAAGGACTGATCGTGAACAAGAAAATAGCCCCCCGTCGCGTGTGGGATCTTTACAGCAATCGAGTCCTTCCGGTATGGGCTCTTGGTGGAATCAGACAATGGGACGATCAGGTTTGGGCTATCTCCCACAGCTGGATGGCTCCGGAGAGAAGACAAGATATCGATACTCCGATTAATGCGCACGAGTGGCCCGTCCCCATCCCGGAAGACGTCTCCCTGAACCGCATCCGTATCGAGCTGCTAAACCTCGGTGCGGAGTATGCCTGGTTGGATGTACTCTGTCTCAGACAGGAGGACAAATCAAAGTCGGAGAAAGAAGAGCGTCTGAGAGTGGATGAATGGAAGCTGGACGTGCCCACCATCGGTAGTATCTATAACCAATGGGTGGTGGAAATTGTGACGTACTTTGAAGGATTGGGCAGGCCGTTCCACATCAGCAGCATTGACAGCCCAAGGCATTGGGTCAACCACGCATGGACATTTCAGGAGACCAGAGCCGTAACATTCATAGGTGGCTTAACGCCAAGGTCCCCATTCCCACCGAACGACGAGGATCTCAGTGCCGAGGCCAGGCGGTTCTACGAAGCATTCATTGAAATGACGCATTATTTCTACAGCAATGGGAGAATATTTCACTTGATCCAGATTATGCTCAAGCGCAACGCATCGTACGAGGTCGATAAGATTGCCGGTCTTGCATACTTGACAGGATCGGATGCCCTTCCCGTATACATGCGCAGTGTGGACGCTGATGAGGCTGCTCAAGCGGAGGCGGCTTGGACTCACCTGGTGCATACGATGGCTTTCGACACCCTCATACCGTTGATGTTTCTGTACCCTGCCCCAGGCGATGGCGAATATGCCTGGACGCCAACCTGGTGCCAGCTGAAGTCGAAAGAGACGCCGCTTCCACACGCAACTTTCGCGGTGCCTGCGGCACCCCGGTCACAGTGGGTTTTCAATCCGCATAGGCTCAAGGAGGCACATCTTCTCGAGCCATGTACCATACAGGGTTTGGGCGAGCCTGACCCTCAGCAACAGTGCCGCCGGGGAATATTGACGGTCGAGGCGAGAAATCGCGAAAATGGGCTCCAAATCGAGCGATTCGCGGTGACCGCACATCATCAGCATCCAATACCAGACAATCAAATATATACCCTGGCTGGCTTCAGAACATGGAGAGCAGAGCGAGATCTCCAATATTGGATGGTTGGATCATACACGTCGTCGGGAGCACTACGGAAAGTCTCTGTGTTGGAAATAGAGGATGAGGCCGAATGGGAGAGGTTGGGTAGGCTAAAGCTTACCAGAGAAACAAAAGATGTTGCCTTAGCGTGATAGCGACTCGTGTCATATTCGGCGTGTTACGATACACGGTACTATCATTCGCAGGTATGTTATACCACCAGATCGTGTAGGATTAGAGTATTCATTCAGTGCCGTCATTCACAGCAACACTGTTATATTCATTGCTGGCCTGATCTGGAAGAGATAGTCACAATGCTCGTGCGCGACTACCATCTACGCAGCGACAAAAGAAAGAATAA
This sequence comes from Phlebia brevispora, assembly GCA_027627325.1. Lineage (NCBI taxonomy): Eukaryota > Fungi > Basidiomycota > Agaricomycetes > Polyporales > Meruliaceae > Phlebicolorata > Phlebicolorata brevispora. The sequence continues at coordinate 8,217 of JANHOG010000790.1, forward strand.
GGGCATGAGAGAGTTGAGACGTGATGCAGCAAGCAACATGATAGACATACCTAGCTTTCCGGGACCTGTGCGTGATGGTATGGCTCGTGCGTGAGTTGTTTCGGCCAGCGCAAAGACATAGGCAGAATCATTGCAACGCGCCGTCCCCTTTACAGCACCGGATTAGCTGGTGAAAGGAGAGAGGGGAGAGCGCTCGCTCGTATCGCGGACTGGGAGGCTAAGGCACCCGTTCAACTTCGAGGTCAAGGAGCAAAGCGCCGGCGACGCGTCCTCCCCGTGGATGTCGACGTTCGAGTTCGTGCAGAAGAAACATGCCACCGTCGTCGCACGACACGTATGATATACGCAGGATTCGGGCCTGCCGCTATATATTTAGCAACAAACCAGCAGCGCTCTGTCACAAGACGACTAAAAACTCACATCAAAGTGCTTATACACATACAGTGAGGTCTTAGCACCGTACCCCTCGAGTTTCCGAGTCTCTGCCTAGGGCCCGGGAATCTCTTCACGCTCAACAGGCTTGAAATGCTTCGATATACATCCAGCAAGAGGAGGCCACTGTGTCAGGCGAACTTGCACGAAAAGTCGTTGTCAAGGTCAAAAGCAAGAGTCAAAGCCTGAAGTCGCTGCTGCCAGCCGGAGCCTGCCGCTGCGCGCGTATCACACAATTCCCACGCGTCGCGTTACGCATGAAACCGACGCGTCGCGTCGCGCGCGTGCATCCAAGGCATATTGTGAGCAAGACTAGAAAGACGCATTTGTACAACTACGTAAACTGAGTATTCAGCTTGTAATTCACATGGTTCAGAGGGAAGCGTTTCGCCCTGGGCATAGATCACCATCCGATGTTCGTTGCGTGTGGACGCCCCACTGGCAGTGCTCGCCTCGCGAAATGAGATGTCTAACAAAAGCGAACGTGTCTCGACCGTATTGTTCACGGCCACGCAATTACAGTACGAGAAGAGCACGCCACTGTGCCACGCTAATCATCGCTCTTCACCCTGAGTCTAGACGTTTGCAAGAGTATCTCACACATGTTGTAAGTCGGCTCCGGACATGCAGGCTCCTCGCAAAGTACAAAGTAGCCGCCACGATCACCCAACCCTGCACGCAAGCGTTCCATTACCCCGGGCTTCATACCACCTGCCGAGCATCTCGATTATGAGAGCCATTCCACATGGTCGAGCCATCAGCGTGAATAATTGAGTATTCGCATTGACACAGACAGCAAGGGTCACTGAACTTGGTCTCCAGGTAACAACGGATGCCGTTGCCCCGGGTACTTTACCTTCAGCCGAGGCACAGTAAGGAGCGAGGATCCGACTCGTTGATGCACCAGGTCGCGGGTCGCGATTGTGCACTTCACCGCCGGCACTGTCCATGGATACTTGACAGCGACAGGCAGGATTGCATGTTGTCGTTAGTGCTTTAGGAGTACGGAGTGGATGCTTCTAATGCGTGGCGCACGTAGCGGCGATTAATGTGATTGACGGCCCAGTGTGCGAAGATGCCAGCGTCACTGCCGCACTGTGTGTAAACGTGGGCAAGTGGATTCCCTCTAGCGGTTCGATACCTCAGTCAGATCACTGACATAATTCAAGCGCATTGGTCACGCACACCTGGGAGAGAACGTTGGATGGTGAACGGCGAGCACCGAACCTGTATGCATTCTCAGCAGTGTCCGAGAAATACATTGGAAGACATCAGTGATGAGAATCCCTTGCTGAGCCACGGACACATGAGCAACAAGTCAGATCATGATTCCAACTGATCCATCTACACAGCCACACCGTCCATCCTGTGATCCCAGTAACACAACTTGAGAGACGCTCTCAAGAGCCACGCGACATGGACACATTCAGACGCACGAGAGAATCCGTCAGTCGCCACAAGAAGCTCACGCACCATCCTTCTTCGCACTTTCCATCTGACCATCAAAGCGCACTGATGCTGCGCGACGCTGTTGCCACTGCCGATCTAGTTCCACTTCTCCGGATCTCGAGGCCAGACGACGTCGAAGCCCAAAGCTTCAACCAAAATCCGCTCTCCATGTGCACACTCGGTGTTGACAGAGTAACACTGACCGCGAAACGCCTCGAGATCATGCATCAGCATCGCACTCCATCGCCATGTGCTGCAACAGTGGGCTATCTTTGGAAGTGGGGTGCACGTCCTCGAAGTGACGGGTCAGAATAAGCAGGGGGAGGATTAGGATATACCATATTAAGCTGCGCTGAATGCACGTTAAAGTGAAGCCTTCGCTGATAGCGATTTTGCAGACTCGAGCTTGGAGCTTGAATATGAGGCCGACCGCGCATTCTTTGATAAATTTGCTCTCGAACGCCATCGCAGCCCACGAGACCAGTGGTAGGGTCCCAGAATACGGCAAGCCAGACCTGGTTCCGGTCTGAGCAAAACCTAGTGTTCTGACTGAAAGATGAACCAAGGTGTACGCACGCTGGAAGAGAGCTGACGAAGACAGACCTGACGCTAGGACGACGGGGCATACGCCCACGGCACATGACACACGGCAGCGAGGTCACTAAATGACCTAAAGGAATAAACACCTCAGCGCGGCGCTCCATATGGTGTTCCACCAGTAGGAGTCAAAAGCGTTTCGTTCGAGCCCGAGTTGGCGCGAGCTCCGACTCCGAGCTCGATATGTGGAAGTCGTCCACACCGTCTGCGGTATCCTCCCTAGTGCAGCCACGTAGGAGCTGGCAACAGCCGTTCGCAAACAGTGCATCGGACGTCAGTCCCTAGGCTTTGACACTCAGGAGCGGGACAGTAGAGTGCGAGAAAGCGGGAATTCAGGACGAGGCGGGGCGGGCGGAAGACGAGCGGCGCATCGATGTTGGCAGTCGGGAGTACGGACAGCCTGAAGAGCCTGAGAACGCGCGCCTGCCAGCCAGTTCAGACACCCGAGGATGCAGCCACGTATGCACCAAGAATATAATCCAAGATCGCCGTATGTCACAACATGCACGATCAGGGTCGCCGACAGCCTTCGCACGAGGAGAGACCTGATCGTGTACGTGGCGATCGTGGATCGCGGATTTACGATCGCGCGTGGGAAGCGCGGTCTGCCCACTTTTCTGGGCGCGGATTGCTTGAGCCGGAGCTGGATCTCCCCAGATGCGGTATGTCGTCTGTCGTATGTTGCGCGCGCGTGTATACGTATACGGAGGACAATAGGCAGTGGAAGACAGCTCGAATATTAATGTCGCAGGGAAGCCGGCGCCCCGCCGCGGACTAGATGCAGTATTGCGAAACGCGGCCAACGAATCATGATGCGTCTCAATCATCAGCGCGTCCGTACCTTGTAACCAACCTGCTAGCAACAGCGGTCGCCAAGTTGCCAAGTCGAGTCCAGCCAAGCCGGTAGGTGAAAAATCCATACCGAGCGAGCTCTTTGTGGTGCTCGTGGAGTCCCAAGCTCGCACGATCAGAGCGCACGCCGCGTTGTGCAGATGCTGCTGGCAGATGGGATGCACAGTGCTCGTGGCTCAGCGCTCATTGTTCAATGCGTGCTGCACGCTGCATTAGGCAGCGCCGCATCCTTCTCAGTCTGCGTCTGAATTGTGA
>JANHOG010000791.1:0-11796 GCA_027627325.1 Phlebia brevispora
CTATCCCAGGCCAACTCTCTGCAGCGTCACCAACAAGCCTCCGCACCGTATCACCAACCCTGAGCATGCAGACGAACAATGTGTCGCCCGTACTCTCACAACCGTCACCATCAGGATCGGAGGCGTCTAGACAGCTCCGACGCACATCCACGAGCTCGCGGAGCTCAGTTGCTACTCTTCCAGCCACCATGCACAACTCAGCTTCCATTGCGCAGTTAGGAAGAGCTGCGAATCACGATCGACAGCGCACGCTCTCCACTTCCTCGACTTTTGGCAGCGCACTGTCGAATCTTTCCAATCTCAATCTGCAGCCGAAGCTGGTCCCTTCGCCACCAAAGACACCCGTACAGCATGTCGTGGCATTCTTCCCACCGAATGAGCAGATTACTCAGTCGGAATCCGTGCATACTCTTCTTCCCCCACCATACCTCAGCGCCCATCTAACCATGCTGGCGTATCGGAATCCACTTGCGGAGTCGCATGATCGAGTTGTGAGAGCCAAGCAAGGGAGATGACTATCAGTATGAGGAGCTCAGAGTACGTTGCACAGTGGTCTGCGATGCACTATGTCATTGATCATGGCGATGTCTCAGATCCGTTTGGTTTAGAGGACAGCAGTCATCATGTTGTATGTTGTCGCCTTGTCATCAACATCCTTGTCATCAGTATTGCATTTTCAACACTTGTAATTCATTTTCATCACACGAAGGCCTTACCGGGCGATCGTCAGAAAGCTTGTTTGGCTGTACAATCTGCATGAGGGTTGTGCTCTATCTCTCATCCGCTATCACAAGGTTCAGCTTCTGTCGTCATACCTGCACGGACAGATGCGCAACATTCAGGCAGTACAATCGGGATGCATCTTCAAGATAACGGGCAAGTCTTCACTCAACGTATGTCTTACTGAGAGGCGCGTAGGTTTCTCGCTATCCGTGTTCGAAACCTCTAGCGCGATTTTGCAATGCGTGTGCTTGGCACCTATGCATTTGACGTAGGGATCGCGGTTTGGTTCCATTACGTTGATCCGTATTTCCATTCGGTACAATGGTATTATAACACTCCAGGTCACTTTTCTGGATGGAGGAGATGAGCTCTTGTTAACTAATGACGGCTCTGCATTCCAGATCTGCGGGGGCGGGGCATCTCTGGGGCGGGGCGCTGTAAACTCGGTGATTTTATCACTACTCCCCGCACCGTGCATTCCCCACTTTCGTCGGTCTAAGCCTGATTCTAGAGTACTTCCAGCACCCCTAGAACGCCATGGAGTCTCCTTCTGACCTTGCATTGCGTCGATAGCTTTGTCATGCAAACATGGGTCTGCCTCTTCGTTCTGTAACATGATCCATGGATTGTTCCTCCAGGTTCTGTTCCATGCGTGCTGTGGTGCAGTGGCGTCTTTGTGGCTGGTCATCTGGACAGAGAGTCAGCCGCTTGCACGCCATTCACCCCGTGTATGCATAGCGTTGTGGCGCTGACTTACATACAGCACAGGCCACTCGATGGACGTAGAATTCGAGATCGCCGTTCTATTCTCGTTTAATGTTACGTCTTGTCGCACCTTGCTTATCTCTGCGTCGGATCCCAAGTCTGGACAGATGACTTAGTCTCGAGGTCAGTCGGGTTTTACTATAAGACCTAATGCCGTAGTTCGGTTCGGTTCTGTAGGCAGTGCTCATGGAATCAAGATCCTTAACTTGCACGAGAGCTGGAGAGGACGTGGACCCACTCCATGCCGCTTGTCCCGAAGCTTAGTGAGTACTGTACTACCTCCGCTTCAGGTGCGGCCCTACTGAAATCATGGTATGTCGCAGGGCATCCCATGGTGTCGGACTCCGGTGGATCTCGCGTCGAGCGTGCACTAGGTACCTCGGTGATAGCATTGAAGCAGGGTACGTGCTGAAAACCCTGTAGATTTGCTTGAACTTTACGTACTTTATCATCTCGCGGAATAGCAGTGTGAAGGCGGCTAGTGCTGAGCTTACCGGTCCTGTACACTTTATGTCCGATATATCCTGTGTTCCGGACCAATTGTCATCTATCTACGAACAGAATGAGACATTAATGTACGCCACAATCACCGTGCTCATACGGATATTGCTAACCAGCACCTTTCATGAGTCCTCCTCCGCACGTCCAATCAGGTTTTGTGCAGGAGCAAAGGGTATAAATGATGCTGCTGCAACTCACAAGTAGTAAAATCACTGATATTCTGCTAACCTACGTCGGTCCTACGATGTTTCGACTATCTTCCATCGTCCTCACTGCTAGCTTTGCGGCCATTGGGACAGCCATGCCCATTATTATCGCGCGTGCCCATGCTGCCTGTGGTCAATGGCTACCTTCCTTCGACCATAGCGTCGTGTGGGTTCCTGGTCAAGAATTCGCGATATTATGGTAAGCCTCACATGGTTGCAATATCAGACTATCATTACATTCTACCTGCCAGGGACCCTGCCACTGCACCTACGGATGACTGCGCGTTGTCCCCATCGGTCCAGAACGCCGATGCGGCGACGGGACAGGGGTCGCCCTGGGGAGTCTACCTAGGGGATGGCAATGGTCTTGACCCCTCCTCAGGCTCCTTCACTTTCACGGTGCCAACGCCTCCTGGTCCTGGACAGTATTATCTGCAGAGTAAGTTCAAACCTTCAGGGCAACAGAAAACACATGCACTGACCACTCTGCACACAGTCACGGAGGTTGATCAGTCCGAAGATTTTTTTCCATGTTATCGACCCGGAACCTGTTACTATGTCGTGATTAACCTCTGTAGGCATGACGCACAGCATGAGGAGCCCCGATGCTGGTCCCTTGCGGTCGCGAACCTTTCCTCCGTCGTCGTAGTTCTGCCGCGCAGTGCCTGGCCTCGGCCTCGCTGTGCATCATGTTCATCCCCAACACACCTTCGTGCATTTTCTGCAAGCACGCAATGAATTCATCTCGGTCTTGAATGAGTCACTCTGGCAACCAGTCTTTTCATAATTTCTGAATCAGACCAAAGCCACAAGAATCAGATCGATCTTTCACGGCTTACGATCGTCCAAAATTTTCCGTGTTCCAATCTGATACCCATTCACCTTGCGGCTGGTCTATGGGAGTACTTGGTGAAGTCTTGGTATTCTCAGTTCATGATTGGCTCAGCTGGCAAGGCGAATGATCTACAGCCGTTGTGGCGTTCTCTCTCCCAGCGCTTGGGTGGCGCTTGATCGAGTCGCATGGTAACGAAGCGAACCGAGCGCTTGCTGTATCGGATTGCCGTGGCATGTCGCCTGACCTGGTCGTTGGCGACTGAGCCCATCCTCTTTGTGGACCATGTGCTTAATTTGTTGCGGTACGTTGCGGCTAGTTCCCCGGCTTACTGACGGCTTCATATGCCAGATACTCAGTCGAGGCATATCTGCTTACAGCATGCAGGCGATATTCGTATGACGCGCCACGCCGAGGGACGTCCAGGGTTGTATCTCTCGGAGGTGAGTCCGACACAGGACTTGCGAGTAGTGACTGAGCCATCCGAACGAGCCATCGTTGTCGACACGCGACTTCCGCTTGATCGGGCGCGGTGAATTGGCAAGACATCTCACCCAGACGGGAAGGAGAACGCACGCCCAGCGACGAGAGAAGCCAGGATGAGACCGTGTAGGATAACACGCCATGAATGCCTCACGACCCACCGCTGCTCAACTTTTTATGCAACGGCCACCAGCCACTGCTGGAGCTCCGTGGGACGCAGATGTCGGCAGGGAGCTGAGTAACGGTTACTTGGTGTGCAGCTGGAGGCGACCGTTCTTCTCACCACTGCCCGAGGGATTTACATTTCGATATTTGCCTCACGCTGGGAATTTGACGTCGGTGGCTGTCCTCTTAAGGCAATCGGGCGGCGTCGGCGATGATCCTGAACGGTCCGCTCGACGTTGTGGTCGATGAGGAGGGATATATATTGTAGCCTGTGCCTCATTGTCGCATGCGCAGTCGTCGAAAATCTTCGCCCGGAACTGGCGGAAGAAGGCTGGAAGAAGCGAGTATGCGTCGGCGATTCCTTTATAAGGCAATATGAGGTACCTCCCGATGCCAGATCGATCTCGTGTATCCTCCTCAATATCATAAATTATCCATGTCCAATTTCCAAAGCTCAGGTATGCCTTAATGCGACGCTTGTCCGTCTCCTATCCTCCTCCTCCTCGCCTACCTTTCCCACCATTTCTATGCCCGAACCTAGACCAAACCAGTGGCCCCCACCGCTCGACGATACTGACCCGCAAAGCGACGTCTCGAGGCTTCAGCAGGAGAAGGATGCGAAGAAGATAAAGTATGTCAATGCATGCGAGAAGGCGGCTTTTACTTATTGTGCATTTCAATGCAACAGTGATGAGATTGACCGTTTGATTGAACAAGAACGTCAGGAGCTGAAGAAGCGTAGGCCGCAGGCGAAGCTCCTTCTTCTCGGTAGGCTCCCAAGCTACCGCCTCCACATTCCGGAGAGTAACGTAGTCTTATAGGACAGGCTGAAGCCGGAAAATCAACACTACTCAAAAATTTCCAGCTGCAATTCGCGCCAAAGGCGTTTCATGCAGACGCGGACGCATGGCGCGCTGTGATCCACCTGAACCTCGTCCGCGCAGTCAATCTTATCCTCGAACTCCTGACTACGCCCCCAGTCAGCTATACTGGCGGAGTAAATCGAAGCGTTTCTAGTTTGTCTAATTATCATGGCCGACAGCCCACTTCCGATCCTCTGCGCCACCTTCGCATGCGCCTTTCGCCCTTGCGCCAAGTTGAGCTTCTCCTTCAAAAGCGCCTCTGTAGCGACACCCCGACTGGCCTGTGTTCACCGAACATCGACATCTACCAGAGCGCGACGGTACGCCCGCCCGATGTGACTGTGCGCGCTAAGTCGGGATGGAAAGCCCTCGCGAAGCTACAAAGACCGACTAGCTCGACATCTCAACATGATGAATTGCACGACGCTCGGCAGATTATTGAAGCATGTAAGGATGACATTGTCGCGTTGTGGCAGCATGAGGTTGTGCATATGGGTCTGAAAGAGCGGGATGTCGCCCTAGAAGACCATTGTACATTGTACGTCTCTCCCCCGCGGCCTTATGCTGTGCGTACAGAGATTTACGAAGCGCTCCTTTCACAGTTTCCTGGACAATGCGGGCCGTGTCGCGGCCGGTAAATATATCCCGACTTCCGAGGATATATTACGTGCGCGGCTGCAGACGGTGGGCGTGGAGGAACACAGGTTGATAATGGAAACAGGTACCTGTTCTTTGCTGTCACTTTATCCGCCCGTTCATCATACGACGTGCAGTAGATCCCGGACAGGAGTGGATATTTTACGACGTTGAAGGTTGTCGCGGTCAGCGGGGTGAGCAATTTACGACTTGTGTATACATATAATCCCAACTGAATGTACTACAGCTGCCTGGGCACCTTACTTTGACGATGGTGAGTGGTGTTGCCGTTAATGATATATTTAGTTTCTGAAGCTGTCCTATAGTTAATGCCGTGATATTCTTATGTCCGATGGCCAATTTCGACCGTGTACTACCTGAGGATCCTACCGTCAACAGCCTTGTACGTCAATACAGAATTTGGAGGAGCAATGGAAAATCTAATTGGTATCTTTTCTAGCTCGACTCATTCCAAATATGGAAGACTATTTGTGAAAGCAAGCTGCTCGCCGATGCGACATTCATTTTGTTGTTGAATAAGATGGATCTGTTGGAGGCTAAGCTCCAAGCTGGTGGGTATTTGATTCTTTGCCCCTATGGGAGACCTCGCTGATAGGCGCACTCTTCAGGCATCCAATTCTCGGAGTACGTGAGCCTCTATAAAGACCAGCCTAATGACGCAGAGTACATCGCCTCATGTGCGTGCAATTCTACTTGTTTCAAGTCTTCATTTTATTCACCCGGCTTAAACAGACTTCAAGCGCAAATTCTCTGCTGTCCACAAGTATTCATCGCCCAAACAACGACCCCTGCACATCCACACAACTTGTGCAATTGTATGTCGTTCTCCGTTTCTTCCTTGCGATATGTCCAGTCGCTCACGGTGACGTCTGTCTTCACAGGATACCAATACTATGTCCACGATTCTGACACGAGGTGACTTTTTCCTCTGTCTCTTATCCCGCAACAGATGGCTGACCTCTACATCGTCGGCAGTGAAAGACGTTATCCTGTGGTCCACGCTCAAGGACACTGCCATACTATAATCCGGCTGCGCCACATGGACCTTTACCCCATGTAAATTATTTACTGTATCTATTTGTATTATGTAGCTCATCCCGACGGTGCTCTATAATTGCATAGCTAGCTATACGGCTTTCCTCTTCTCTTGAACATATTTGCACTTCGCAGCTGGAGCTCCAAGCCTTTCTGGAGCCGATACCCTCTGTTCTTTCGCTCTTTCTCCTCGACACGCTTTCCATCTTTTCCGCCACGAATCGATACCCATCCACCTTCGTTTTCGACGTGAATGGACTTAAGGTCTCAGATAGATCTGGCTCCATGATTGCATGGTGCAACCCGCAAGTCCGAGATGTCGAGTACAAGACGAACATCGAATTAAGTTTACATCATAGCGGACCTGGAGATACAAGGTGAGATGCCGGCTCAAACAGGCCGGAAGTATACAAACTAATAGTACAGAGTATTACAAGAAACCTACAAGACGTAGTCTGACAGCGTACTAACCAGACCGACAATAAATACGACATGTCTCGCCGTCTGCCTTCTTGTGACTAAATCCTACCGCGGATTCAAGCTTTACCGTCTCGTTCCTTCACATAAACCATGAAGGGCCCATCCATGAACGGAGCAAATGCGTCGATCGAGGTACGCACACCAGGATTGACGGGCACAAAGTCGAAGCTCCAGAGCAGAGCGACGAATATGGACGTGATCTCGTAGATAGAGAGTTGCATAGCCGGGCTGCCAGGTACCTATTAGCGAATTTGCATAAGGGATGTTGGAAAGTAGACGTACCATGCCCTGGGTCCGGTGCCAAAGCTGTGGAACTTGGGAGTAGGGGGCTTGATGAACTTCCCATCAGAGTCAAGGTGCCTCCGCGGGTTGAACTCTGCAGCGTCGGGTCCCCACACCTACGCCCCCGAAGTAAGTTCACCACGAGATATTTCAGATAAATGAACACGGCTCACGTCTGAGTTCCTCATCATCGCCATGTCTGACCACAGCACAAAGTCCCCTTTGTACACTCGGACAGCGGGAAGGTTCAGTTCAGGGATGGCGGGAAGGACGTCGTCTGCTTCGGCTTCGCGTGCGTTCTTCGGCAAGCCAGGCCAGAGCCTCAAGGTTTCGTAGCAGACGGCAAGGTGGATTGGATAAGACTGGTGCAGAAAAACACACATTGAGGATAAGAACGATCTTCTGATGGTTTAGTGAACTCACTTGAAGTTGGGCATACGACGGGATGAACGTTCCGGACTCAGCTGCCTGTTGCTCAGCTTCCTCGCGCAAACGTGCGATCCACTCCGGGTTGCGGGTGATCTCGTACATCATCCACGAGATGGTATTCTGGGTGCTCTCGCGACCGGCGAAGAGAAGCGTGATGAGCGTGTCTCGGATTGCGGAAGTCTCCTTGTCTTCGGCGGATGAGAGCAAAGCGGTGAGATAGTCAGCGTTCTGCTTTGCGTCCGGATCGGCAGCCATGTCCTCCTTCCTCATCTTGACGATGTCGTCGACGATGACGTTGATCTGAGCCTTGGCACGAGCAAACTGAGCTCTGCGTCCATCAAACTGTCAGAGGACGCATCAACCTATGTCGGTTTTGCAGATATGCGGAACACGGGACGTACGAGCTCGGTGATCCTCCAGGCAGGGTTAAACAAGCGACTGCAATATAATGCGTAATAAGCACTGGAGGTACAGGTAGGACGACAAGACGTACTCTGCTGTTATAAGGCTGAGTGTCAGCAAGGTGTCAGTTATTGTGTCGGATGCGGTCAAGCAGTTGACATCGGATGTGAGGAGACCAGTCGGCATGTTGAATGCCATTTTGCAGAAGATGCTGACAGCTAGACGGCTGCAGAGATCTAAACAAGAATGAGAAAGATGATATGAGGGGTAAGTGTAGAACTCACCGTTCCAGTCTATCGCCATATTTTTCTTGCTCACTTCGCGAAGCAAATCTTGTGTTATAGGAATAATCTGGGCAAAGTTAGTTCCTAGAGTCTAGGTAACTGTATCGTGTCCTACCTCACCTCTTTCATGGCCTGAGATGCATGCGAATTGACGGCCTTTGCACCAAAAATGGGCCTGGGATGTATCTATATGACTGTGTTTCACGTTCAAGAATCGATACGTACTGCATCATGCGTCTGGCATATTTCCATTGTGTACCGTCCGTAGAGATAGGTGTCGTGGAGCCCGGGAATTGGCCAAAGACGTCTCGCACGACCTGCCCCTTGCCATATATTGTCGTATCTCCTATGTCGTGTGTTAGCGCAAATACATCACTTGAAGAAGATGGCGCCAGTAAGACACACTTACCCTTGCGCATATGTTCGAGCCACTCAGGCCTATTGATGACAATGTTTCGTCCCCAGCCAGGAAGTGTAAACGTGAAGAGCGGGCCGTAGATGCTCTGCATAAGGTCCAGGAACCCCAACATCCCCTTTCTATGACGGAACACAAGGGGCATGTTCCCAATGATAGGATACCCAGGGGGACCAGGCAGATCAGGCCTGTCCATGGTACCCACGCATCTGTTGGGGTACTTGATGCCTGCGATGAGCACGAAGAGCAGTCCTGCGGCGAGACATGCGATAATGTCTCCAGCGTGCAGTGTGAATGCCATGCCCGGTCACTAGACACAAGATCGAGGGCTAATAGAGTTGGTGTGGTCTTGACCACGGTACAGGCCTCAGTGAAGTCCTGAAATACTCGTATTCTGTCTACAACTTCAGGCTTTTCCTGATGTCGATGGAAAGTTAACCATTCCTGTACTGTCACAGAAGCGGAACGCTAAGCTTACCCTGCATCATTCTTGTCCTCGATATGATACAACTCTGCAGCATGATTTTGCACAATTTTCACACCCTAGTTTCAAGGTACAGATCGGACTTGATTCAGATGCGGGGCCCGCGGCGCAGTGATTCAGGGCGAGACCGGGGTACAAGGAATGTCAGCTTCGGCCAACATGCACAGCGTGTTCGATCGTGCCACAAGGCGACTAGACAGCCGCGTCAGTACGTAGCTGCTAGCTCTGAATCATGGCAAGAGCCAACCACGTTCAACCGCCGTCTGCGCGGTATGTCCATCGCGGGAGAATTTCCCGGAACCTTGGGGTGTAACAGGATGCGAACATCCTTATTCTCTCCATCGTGATTAGTATTTGGTCCGCGCAGGTTGGGCTGTGTCTTCGTGGTGCACGGCACGAGTCTCCGAGCGCACAACCAATCTACAGCGCATCAGAGCGATCTTTTCAGGAGAAGGTCGCCACAAGACTCGTTTCGCCCTTTGGAACACTCTGCAACGTACAACTGGACTGATTGAAATAGGCATATTTAGGGTTTTCAGGAGACCAGATATGCTCAGGAACATGATTATTCGTACCTTGACTGAGATAGTGGATTGCTTAGCTCTTGATGTGGACGGTTGCAACCTAATACCGATCTCGTAAGCTTCCCTCTCATTAATGGTATCTATGTGATACGGTAAATGAATAACGGAGGCGAGCCTTCCGATTGGATCTTGGCATTGTTTCACATAGTTTCCCCATGCAGAGGGTTGATCTTAGTGGTCCCAACCTGAACAGAGCAATAGATACAGCACTGTCTATACGCGAGAGCTCCAGCAACCGGTGTAGGCGGCGTAAGTGGACGTCTAGTTATCTAATTGAACAAGTGACTTTCCGACATAAAGGGTACAACCTGTGCCGCGCAAAGCCATATCTACTGTCTGGTCAGCCGTGCGCAGTGTAAATATAGCCAAATACGTACATTATAGATGATGTAGGAAACCCGATTGGAGGAGGTTGAGTGGAGGAACTGGTACCGGAACGCGAGTAGTCCGCTTAGAGTAACAAGCGTTGTGCATTGAGCAAGGCTGGCATGCCAATACAAACAGAGGAAAATGGACCACAATGGCAGTAGTGTGATCATGATGATCCGGCTTGCCCTAGGGAATACGAGAGGCAGCGTTTGCCGTCCCATCAGGCGATCGCCTTCCACGTCTTCGAAGTCCTGCGCATGGATGGTGGTCAACACTATAAGTGAGCTCAGGATTTGCGCTATGACCGTTCTTCTCGTCAAGGAACAGGAGACATCTAGAACCAAGTGTCAGCAAAGCCGTCGGATCTGTTGTAATAGTATGGTATCTTACCGCACGACACATATGTCGCCCCGTAATTAAATGCGGCATACCCCAGCGCGTTGCAAACATTTCTGGTGAACCAATGCGAGTCGAGCAGGAGCTCATTATGCAGGAAGATTCCCACTGTGAGCGCAAGTCCTGGTAGGATCGCACCGCCGTATAACGAGGATTGAACCAAGCACAATGGGAGTAACAACCATCGTAAGCGTAATGCGTGGGATAAGGCCATTCGTTTAGAGGGGATAGGCCGCCATGGCTTGTTAGCAAGATCTTCCTCGACGCTCAGGCTTTGGTTCGAGACGCAGAACTGGAGTAGATGCAACCATACCCATCCGAACGTATGAACGATTCGACCGCTGTTAGTTCTAGGAGCAGCGAGAATGCCGAAGATAGACTGTAAAAGGGCATTCAGACATGGCTACGTCGAGCGGTTTGTCTCCTTACTATGGGAAATAAGATAGTCTTGAAGTCGGACCTGGTGAATAAATAAAGACTGTGGAAAAACTTGAAAGCGTCGACCACGATGGCCCAGCTCGTTTTAGAGCGGGAAGCACGATGATGAACGTCAGTCTAGAACGAGGTTGAGCCCAAAGAAACCGTGTGCACTTCATTTACTTGCCTTAGAGTGTTGCATAGTGGACGCGTCAGTGCGAGGCTGCAGAGATGGCGGAGTTCGAGGCACTTCAACGGGGGGTTTTTTGAGTTCTTAGCACAAGAGAACGCGGTGACTCGAGCCCAGGCTCGTTTTACGCCTGCACAGCTGGTGAGCCGATCTGCGTGATATCCCGGAATCGAGCACAGATATCGACTGCGATGCTGTAGTAGCGCTCACGAGAGCGCGCTGAGCAGCCTCCACGCATTGACACTAATCAAGAAACCGGATCCTTGAAACGTATACCGGTCAGCATTATGCGAAGGTGAAATAGGATGTCTTAAACAACACGCGTACCGTAGTCGCACCGTCCAATTAGCTATTAACATCAGTTATGCTGAGGAAAAAATCCGATCAATCAGGTCCTAGGTTCCCAAGGAAGAGCGTAAACGGACACTCCAAACAGTGTCCAACGTTGGCCATCCAGTTTTTCCCCCTTTGTGACGCGTGTGCCACCATGCAGCGGCGTTATCGCTATCGGCATCTGGCGACAAGCCGGAGTTGGTGGCTCTGTTCCGCTGCTTTGAACGCTCTTCCCATGCATTACTATGTTCAAAGATGACGCTTACAGCCGACTTAGTTCGGCCTCAAATTAATCGCAGATGGAACTGGCGGCACGTTATGCTTGCTGGCCTATAGGATACCGCGTCCAGCTTGAGGCTGTGAGCACGGATGTTCCTGCGTGTCGGATCATCACAAACGAGGAATGAGACACAGAACTGGGACGACAAGGTATTCTGGTATTGTTTTATCGATATCGGAGTAATTTGAGGGGCTATGGATTGGAAACGAACTGGAACGTGG
>JANHOG010000792.1:0-11795 GCA_027627325.1 Phlebia brevispora
CTTTGGTGAGTAATATCTGTTCGCGTGATTACTGAATGACGCTTTATTATTGGCGTCTGGCATTCATTGGAGGCATTCTTGACGTCTTTACAAGACGTCGCATCCCGTGGTCGACTCCGTCATAGCAAGAAAGTTAGAGTTCTCGCGTCCACGGTGGGAGCGCCAGGCTAGTACGCCGCGATCGTGGCAGGCAACTTAAGTCCATTCGCTACAGTAGAGCCTCGCGCTCCAAGAAGCGTATATGGTTTGCGATGCCGTATTTCTGACAGTGGGCTCAGCCTTCAGGTGAGAAATATGTGCACATTTGAGCAGAGGCGTGTACTTACAAGGAACCTCACTGGCAAGGGTGTATCCCACACCTTGTCCATTACACTTCCTGGGCTTGATGTACGTCCAATTAGAATCAGATCTGACTTTCCTGTGAGAGACACAGCGAGGATAATATGTCATGTGAACATGAAAATTCTGTGTGCCAGCACTGCGGAAACGCCAACGTATGCCGTGACTGAGGTATAAACGGTAGAGGCCGACGAGGGATGTTGTAGCAAGCAATTCTGCGCTCTCCGTTACTCCATTCTGCACCATGGGGGCCTTTCCTCGTCAACTGGATGAAAGCCTATATTCTCTAACTGCGCAAGACTCCGCATTCCTCAAGGCACAAACAGGCATCACGGACGACGAAGCGTTAAAGAAACACATTCTCCAAGTACAAGCAGAAATATATGCTGTAAAGTTTCTTCATTCTCGATGACAAACAATTGTTTGTTGACTGACGATGGTCATATGCAGGTATTTCCCTATGTTTGTATCTTGTGGTTCAGTTTCGCCAAGTATGCTCCAGTCACATGTATTTATGAGTGCTCGCTAACTAGCTTCATATAGATTGAAGATAACGCGTATTCCGGCTTACAACGAATTACTCAGGCTTGGGAAGGAACGAAAGGGAGCCATATATCTTGAGATGGCATGCTGCGTTGGAAACGACTTACGCAAAGCCATCGCGGACGGCTTTCCCGCAAAGCAAGTCATCGCTTCGGACCTTCAACCAGGTATGCATGTGAACTCTCCTCGTAGGGCCAGTCCTGAAGAAATTGTAGAGTTCTGGAAAATGGGACATACCCTCTTCAAGAGCACCCCCGAATCGTTCCCTGTACCGTTCATAGCTGGGGACGCCTTCGATCCCAAGTTCCTTGCGCCCTCGCCCGTTCTGCCTGTATCCCCAAACGACCCGATTCCTCCGCTGAGCACCCTCACCTCACTTACTCCACTCGTAGGCCGCGTGTCTGCAATCCATGCCTCCGCATTCTTCCATCTGTTCTCCGAGGAGAAGCAGCTGCAGCTCGCGAAGTCTCTTGCTTCGTTGATGCTACCCGAGCCTGGGTCGATCATCTTCGGAGAACACGTCGGTATGCCTGAGAAGGGCAATCTAGATGACAAAGAAGCTCACGGTGTTGACATGTTCTGTCATTCGCCTGAGAGCTGGAAGGAGATGTGGGAGACTCAGGTCTTCAAGCCGGGACAAGTCAAGGTGGATGCGTACCTAACAGATAAATTGGGCGAGATGTTCGCGGGGTCAAAGGCCTATAGGCTTGTGTGGTCTGTATCGAGGGTATAGTCAAATGTAGCGAGCAAAGGCATTTTCTGAGGAATCTAAAGGGGACTATGACAAGATCCGAAGGGCAACGATCTATATTGTATGACATATTCGCTGATCTATATCTACGAGAAACTAATGTATATTGCGCAAGAGGCCATACTCCACAGCTAATTCATCAGGAAATGATACATGGTATGGCGGCGCCTGTAGCGCTCAATGCCAGGTAGGTGTAACGACTAGTACTCACCTTTCGTACGACTCACACAACGCTCCAACTTCAAATCTCAAGTTATCCAGGGGCCGGGGTGTGTCTAGAACATAAAAGACTTCATTGCTGATCCGTCTGCTTCACGCGCTACAGACACTTTGAAGGTTTGCCGATGGCCCACTTGTACACCCTTATCCCCGAGAGTATTTACTGCGGTTCCGCTTCGATCGCCACCACAGTGGCACCTTCGGACTCGCCCTCAATTTCCTTCCTGACAATAACGACGTTCATGGCGCTTCGCTCGTCGACCCTCTAATAGTCTCGATTGTCTGTAGAACCGTCGCCGACCCACTTCCGGCCGTGCACCTGAGAGAGGGACGAAGTCCCATACTCTCGGAGTCGAATGGCTATTTGCTTGTGTGGTCTGTGATTAGGCTCTAGTTGCATGTTGGGCATGCACTGGCACCGTCTTATAATACAGAAGAACAGTTCTTGCGTCCTGCTGTGCAGAATTACAACATGGATAATCGGGATCCATCCGAATCCTTTGCGCTTAGCGGAGGCAGCTCTCTTAGGTATGTTGACTCTCGAGCTTAATAAAAATAAATTTTTCCCCTTCCGCCACGAAAACGCCGCCGTAAGTTCTGCAAGTCAAAGTCTATTGCCATCATCAGTATATCTGGTGCCATTAAACTTTGTCCGCATGTTCTGTCATTGCCCGAGGCTTGGAAGAAGCTACGGAAGATCTATGCTCTCAAACCTAGGGAGGTTCCAATGGATGCAATTCAAGCTTGTCTGCGGGGCCCGGCGAGCTATGAGCTTGCTTGGCCTCTGACGAGGCTTTGGTGAGTAATATCCCGTTCGTGCGATCTCTGTATGACACTCTCCGCTTGAGGTGCGGCGTTCATTACAGGTATTCTCGACGTCCTGACCAGAAGTTGTATCCCGTGGCTGACTCTGTCATAGAACACTAGGGTTCCATGTCTCTGGGAGCGCTAGGTTAATACGTGGCTATGGCAGGCAAGTCTATCCTCTACAGCACAGCGCCATGTCCCGAGAAGCGACCGTTGTTTGCCGTGCCGTATTCCAGACTGTAAAATATGCATAAATGGGAAACTCACTGCAGTATTCAGGTGGAATATTCGTGCACGTTTGAACGGAGGCGTGTACTTATAAGGAACCTCGTCGGCAAGGGGTAGGTATCCCACACCTTGTCGATAATACTTCCTAGATCTGATGTACGTCCAGGATGTGTCAGATCTGACTTTCCTGTGGAAGAAATAGCAACTAGCGCATGTCGTATGAATACAGAACTTCCATACGCAAGTGACACGGAGAAGTCAGCATACACCGTGACTTAAGTATAAATGGGTAGAGGTTGACGAGGGATGTTGTAGCAAGCAATTCTGCTCTTACCGTTCTTCCATTCTGCACCACCATGAGAGCTGTTCCTCGTCAACTAGACGAAAGTCTGTACTCTTTGACCGTGGAAGAGTCCGCGTTCATCAAGGCGCAAACGGGTATTACGGACGACGACGAATTAAAGAAACATATTCTCCAAGTTCAAGCGGAAATATATGCTGTACGGTCTCTTCATCCTCAATGAAAATCAATTACTTGTTGACCGGAGGTTATATGCAGGTGTTTCCCTACGTTTGCATCTTGTGGTTCACTTTCGCCAAGTGCGCCCCACTCGAATCCCCTCATGAGTGCTCTCTGACTAGTTCTGTATAGATTGAAGATAACACGTATCCCGGCCTACAAAGAATTGCTAAAGCTTGGCAAAGAACGCGAGGGGGCAATATATCTCGAGATGGCATGCTGCGTTGGAAACGACTTACGCAAAGCCATCGCGGACGGCTTTCCCGCAAAGCAAGTCATCGCTTCAGATCTTCAGCCAGGTATGGATGTGAAATCTCCCCATATATCGAATGCTAAGAAGCTGCAGAATTCTGGGAAATGGGACATAAACTCTTCAAGAGCACCCCCGAATCGTTCCCTGTACCGTTCATAGCCGGAGACGCCTTCGATCCCAAGTTCCTTGCACCTTCACCCATTCTATCTGTGCTCCCAACCGCTCCGCTTCCTCGGCTGAACACCCTCACTTCGCTTACTCCGCTTGTACGCTGCATCTCTGCAATCCATGCTTCAGCCTTCTTCCATCTGTTCTCCGAGGAGAAACAGTTGCAGCTCGCGAAGTCCTTGGCTTCACTGCTGCTACCCGAGCCTGGGTCGATCATCTTCGGAGAACACGTCGGTATGCCTCAGAAGGGCAATCTAGAGGACAAAGAAGCTCACGACATGTTCTGTCACTCGCCTGAGAGCTGGAAAGAGATGTGGGAGACTCAGGTCTTCGAGCCGGGACAAGCTAAGGTGGATGCGCACCTAATAGTCGAAACTGGGCGATATATTCGCGGGGGCGAAGGGCCATCTGCTTGTGTGGTCTGTATCAAGGATATAGTCGAGTATAGCGAGCACGGGCAGTTTCTCAGGAATCCAAAAGGAACTATTTCGAGATCCGGAGGGGAATGATCTATACTGTGTTCCATACCCGCTCGTCTACGTCTACGGTAAATTGATGTATATGAGAAATATCGTGGAAGAATCCAAACTCCACACCTAATCGTACGTCCTAATCCCGAGAGTATAGTGGTTCCGCTTCGATCGCCACCACAGTGGGACCTTCGGACTCGCCTTCAATTTCCTTCCTGACAATCACACCATTCATGGCTCTTCGCTCGTCGACCCTCTGATAGTCTTGATTGTCTGTGGAACCGTCGCCGACCCACTTCGAGGCGCTTTCGCGCACAAACTGCTCGTACTCCCAGACCTCGGGACGCAGGTCCGAGACTGGGTTGGTCCAGATGTAGATATGTGCCGTATGCGGTGGTGCAAGAGAAGAGAGCGGCGGGACCGGCGGCGGCTTCGGCGGGACGAGTGTAGCGTTTGAATCGTTGTCGGCGAGCAGTACGAACTTGGACAGCGGGTGCACAGAGACTATTTCTCTGGCATATTCCTGAAGGGTGCATGATGCTTGAACTTACGAGATCTTACAAAATGAGTACACTTACATCACCCTCGAATATGTCAAGGAGGGCGACATCAGCTTCGTTGAGGCCCTGTACGAGCGTTCCACGGACAGTCCTGTCTTCCGGCGCAAGCTCACGCCCTGATAAGAGTTCTCGCGTCCTGTTGTACGGAATGACACCTGGATAATCGGCATGCTAGCAAAGCATCAGCGCTCGAGATCATATATGGTATGGCGATTGCTCATCACCTTAATGTGGTGCCTTGTATGTTCCTAGGCCAATGCAGTTAGCAAAACAAACGTAGAAATTGGATCAAGTCTGTGTCAGGAGCGATATGTCCGTATGCACAGATACATCAGAGTTTAACACCATGCTCGCCCGTTGGATTGTCCGAACAAACGAATTCGAAACTGTTACTCACGAGCAATAGAGCAGGACATATCTCGAGATTAGCCCCTTGGTGGCCAATAACGCGTCGCAGGATGGCAGGATGCATCAACGTGCCATAGAAAAATGCGGAGAACGTATCGCCCTGCGCCATGGTCGGTACTCCTCACGGTGGCAGCGAGCAAAGCAGTTTCCGAGTCACTCAGCAGTAATCTCATAATCTCAGGCTTGGGTGTCGGAAGGAGAGCTCACGATCAGCGCGTTGGACAGCATAGATAAGATAGCGCGCATAGTCAGAGATAAGATAAGATAAAACTCATAACACGCTATGCGTCAGGCGCCAACACCAGTTCCTCTCAACTGTCAGTCAGGCTCTGCGGTGCTACCGCGTCCATTGCAGAGAGGGAGTCCCGCTTCACATTGTATCGTAAGGGATCAGTATGGCGTCTGCAGATGTAACTGGAAACAGCGCACAAAGAGCCCATCTCGTGGATTTAGTCCTGCAATCCGAGAAAGCGCTGCAGCAAGGGCAGCAACTGTGTTCCATTGCAAGAACTCGCTCCGTAGAATCTGCTCAGATTGCAGTGGACGTTCTTGCCTTGAACGCAAAGGTTCGTTGGATTACGGATGCGGTGCTGGAGCAGTTGAAGGTATGTACGTCGTCGATGACTTCATCTGCGGGAACTGGTCACTGACTCTTCTTCTCTCAGGTGGCAGCAAGCGTAGCCAAGATTATCGAGCGCAAGCGAAGTCAGTTGGATACGCAAGCCAAGGTAGTTGATGAAAAATTTACTCTCGATTTTTGTTCCATTAATCCAAGATCATCAGGAATGTGACGCGCTCCGCACCAAGCAAACCGCGGCTCTTGATGCCGTACTAGATTCACTCGGTTCTCAACTCGTACCTGCGGAGTTCTACTCTTCTTCCCCTGAGTCCTCTCTGTTCGGAAGTCAGCACAACTCGGATGATGAGGAAGAGAAACCCTCAGGCGATCCGCAGCCTGGGCAGAGTCCTACCGAGACCCTGCGCGACGTCCTCCGCAACGGCGTGGCAAGGAACTGGAGAGCCAGGCAGAAAGATCGGAGCACATGGAAGTCGTTGCGCGATTTTGTCAACGAACGGTCCATTGAAGACGAGCTGGATGCGATAGAAAGCGACAGGAATACATTAGACGTAAGTCAGTTATGAACCTTGCATTTGCTTCTTCCTTGAACATTCATTCCTAAGGATATCCTTGCAAGAACCTCTGACTACCCGGAATCTTTGTCCCGCTCCATCACAGCAATTCGGGATGGATTGCCCACTGAGATCTCTATACCCCCCATGGATAATATTTTTGCGGACCAGGAAGCCGTCTCTGTTGAGATGGCAAACCATTTGTCGAGTCTCACCAGCCATTACGATCAAATGGTTCAAGCTCTTCAAGAATGCGAGATGGGCGAAGTATTCACTGAAGGTGACCTTCAAGGTCAGTGTGATGTGCCTGAGGTGATACCTCTGTGCTGACGTTTTCTCTGCAGCGATGAACCGGGATACAGAAGAGCTCCCAGCTATCATAGCGGATTTGGACAAGAATATGGCTGCCATCAACGCATCTCAGTATGTCTGTCTGCCACTTGCGCGGTCCCATGTACCCAATCATATCGTGATTTCAGTAACCAGCTAGTTAGCGCGAAGCAAGCCGCACAGGATCAGCTCGACTCGCACCGCGGGACGCTAGACGACCTCGACGAGCTCGGCGACACCCTCGCATCCGAGCTCGGGATCCTCTCGCCTTCTCCTCCACGTCTCATTACGACGCTGAAGGCCGTTCCTCCGGGCACAAATGGTGGTGTCTCGTTCAACGGCTTACTACATAGCGCGGGAGGCGGAATGTTGATGGGCGTGACGATGGGCTTGTCACTCCTCGTTGAAAGTTCGCAGTGCCGTACGGAATGGCGCACAGCGTTACTGCCACTGTTGGGATGGGGTTCTTTTGCAGGGTTGGCTGGCTCTCTCGTGCGTTACTTTCTTGCAAAAATGAGTGTTTACCGTCTAACGGTGCTTGCCACACGCCGCTTAGCTTGACTCACTATTGGGGGCCACTGTTCAGCGTACAAAGTACTCCCTCAAAACGAAGCGCATTCTGACGGATGACGGTCCTGCACCAGGGCCTGATGTGCCGGTCAGGGTGATAAGCGGCTTGGACATTCTCACTAATAACCAGGTATGTCAATACCCCGCTGTGGCTGCTAAGTAACTAACTGGGTTTCTCTAGGTAAATCTAGTATCTTCTGTGTTCACGGCTATCTTGTTAGGTAGACTTGCTCTCTGAGTTCGTGGGCATTGAGGATATGAATCATGCGTTCTCCGCACTGAATATCAAACCTGTTGTCGATGGAGTCTTCCCTTTCGACGAGACTGCGACTACGTACAAATATCTCGAAAGCAAGGAGCACGTGGGTAAAGTGGTCATTCGTGTCGCGAGCGACTGAAGGAAGGCCGACACGGCCAGGTGTGTGAGCCTCCTGTACCTTTGCTTCAGATGCTTTGAGATGAGCTTTTGTGTGAGTATCATGTATAACACGGCTGTTGTCTTGCGACGCATTGTTCGGACGATTGTACACTGCCACTAGCCGAGGAGAATTTTAGCATATGGTCCGGATAAGCTCGTGATGAAAAAAACAGGAGGGATATACAGATGTCCATGACCGCTGTGCCTTGCACAGAAACCACATATACTACGCACATAACAAAGGCTATTACCACGCCAGACCGGCGGCTTTCAGCGCATCATACTTGGGGGTCCCAAGGCCGGTCACAGCGTCCCAATTCTCCAAAGCAGGGAATCCAGCTGTATTGCATCCAGGGTTTGTACCTGCCACAGCCTTATATCAGTACCAAGAGGACTATCTCAGACACAGACTGAACTCACCAGTAGTGATATCCTTAAATGCCTGCGGATTACTGTACAAGAATTCGTTGAGGAAGCCCAAGGGTCTCTTGTTTACCTTGCTTCGCTCCACGTTGATGAGCGCGATCATGCTGGCAAAGATCGGTGCTGAGATACTCGTGCCGAACACCCTCTCCACCTCTCCTTTAAAGTATATCATAATCTTATCGCCGACGGCAGAGACGTCTGGAAAGGCACGCCCATCACGCCTGAACCTGTCCTCGTACAACGTCCCGATTCTCTGAAGGTACTGTTGTACAGCACGGCCTTGCCATCGAGACTCTTGATTCGTGAAGTACTTGGAAAATCCGCCGCCAGAAAAGCTAGCGCCTATTTCAGTGAGAGCGCCGGACGAGGTAGAACGTAGGGCAGTGCCCCCGACAGCGGTTACACTGCATATGTTTGAGACCTTCAGACGGATTAAACAATGCGCTCAAAACTCACTAGGGGCAGCTTGCAGGAAATGTGGGAACAAATTCGTTTTTGTAACATTTTTTGTCGCCTACCAACGGTCCACCGACACCGCCATCTCCCGAGCCAGCTATGACGGACACACCCTCCGCCGCAAGCTGAGCAAGCCCATAGCAGACTCTCCTTAAGTAATGCTTATGTTAGCATTATCGTGTATAAGGACTCGCGAATACTGCACCGTGATATAGACAGAGAGACGTCGTCTTCTTCAAACCCGTAACTGATTGAGATCACGGAAGGTCTCTCTTTCTGGTTTAGCAAGTAAATATAGAGGGCGTCGAAATCTTTGGAACGCGTGGGAGTTTCCCCAATGGGAAGGAATGTTACAGGGACGCCAGAGGCTATCCCCACAGTGTACTGAACATCGATATTCTGTGGGCAAAATCAGTTGACGGTACATGCAGCATTGGCATCGAGCACGCTCACAGCCTCGAGACCGGTCTCGTCCGGATCCTGTAGGTTTTTGCCGCCGTTGATACTCTCAACTTCGAATGTCTTCGCTCGAGAATCTTTGACATCCGGTCGGAAGTGCGCCATGAACTTCTGTGAGGAATATCAGAACATCAGATGCGCAGTGCGCATCGAGCGAACATACCGAGAGGTCTGCTTTATTCGCATTCTCCTTCTCGAAAGCAGGAACGCCGATCCATCCCGCTGCAGGGGTTATAGTGCCAAGAGGGATACCGTATATCCTGTGTGCGCAGTACGGGGTAACAATATCAGGGGTGCAATCATCGGGAGCAACGTCATCAAAGTCGCGAGCACGAACAGAGAACACGGCTGGAGGAGGAGATGGCGATGGGAATCTGAAACGAATCAATCTCAGACGGCGAACCTCGAATGGTGAGACAAGTGCGATGATACTCACGAGATCGTCGGGTGAACAAAATCAATATGACCGACGAGATCTGTGGGAATGGAGTAGTTCAGCGTGCGAATAGCCTGCTCCCCCGTCGCCGTGTGCGTGAAAACTGAGAAGTTGGCACCGAGCAGCTCGTTGGCGACGTGGACGGTGGTATTGAACTGCAACCAGTCGCCTGCAGGTGTGATTGCCGATGCATGCAATCTGGTGCCCTGCAACCAGCTCTTGACTGCGGCCTCCGTTTGTGGAGAAGGCGCAGTGAACTTTGCCGACTGTGATCCCGTATATGTGTCTCTCAGTCAGCAGTGACTAACAGATAGATACAAGCTATAGATGCTACTTACTTCATTGCTGGAGAGGTATTGACCGAATGATGGGTTGCCCGGTGTGCTGATATTGTGCAATGCTTCGATGAGGCCATCCGAGTCATTTTGCACAAGCGCAATGCGCAGGGCCAGAAAGCTGTTTGAATCAGCTGGGCCGCTTTCCACGTATCCAGCAGGAATGTTGGAGACATATTCATGCAACGACATGCCAGTACGGCGTGAAGGTGAGCTCGCGCATACCAGCGCAAACAAAGAGGCAAGAAACGTCAGCGAGGGAACCATACTACGTGTCCTCATTGGCAAACAAAGCAATGGCGGAGAGAGGACGAACAGCAAAGAGTACTTGCATCTGCTCCGGAGCCTTTATACCGTGGCTCGACCGTTCCTTGAAACCCTCCGCAAGTCCACTTGAATGACAAACGACAGATACATAGAGGATGGGGTTCCGCCAATGCAAGGCTCGCACAACACCGACTTGATCACGGTCCAGTTACTGGAAAACGAGTGACGACGTGACTCATGCCTCAACGGAATGATGAATATCATTGTCGGCGGCAGCTACATGACACTAATAACGATAGCTTCAGCAAGTCCGTCACGCTGAGATAGAGAAATATACCTTCAAAGATCGTCTCACGGCTACCATTGGATCCTCAAGTGTGCTTCAGAAAGAGACATATCAACGACGAAGCAAATTGTATGATAAGATCTTCGATAGCGTCGGCGTGTGATGCGGAGCAAGTATGTTCACAGAGCATCTTTTCCTAGTGGCCAATAGAGCGCCAAGAAGATCTTCACGCTGTGAGCAACACACCAGAGCGATAGGACGCTCGATACACCTGTCGTTTTCTTGTTGGAAGCGTCAACCTCAATCATCTCCGGCACCCAGATTGAACGCACAGTAGACTGTTCGGAAACGCCGAGCATGATGTATCCTGCCAGATGTTACAGAGCTGATTCAATGAAAACGGCCATCTTATTCTTGTCTCGTATTGGCTTCAAAATGCGAATAATCATATTGACCTAGAGTCATCATCCGGAAGTCCATCACACCGCAGGCGGCACCGGATATCCCGGCCGGGGATATCGTATGGTAATTTGAATATGATACTTAAAATATCCTGATACGGGATATTATTTGCTAATATTTTAAACTATCTGCCAATAACTTAAGTTATTTACTGATAATCCTAGTTATTTATTGATATTTTCGAGTTATACTTAAACTTTCAGTCAATAATATCCCGTATTGGGATATTTTAAGTTTCGTATTCAAATTACCATACGATATCCCCGGCCGGGATATCCGGTGCCGTCTGCGGTGTTATAAACGCCAGGCTGTTGTGGTCTTGATACATGAGGTCGGTACATGAACATCCTGTATGTGTCCTTGCTCACCAATTCCTCGTGGAATTCGCCTTTACTCAGCAGACAGCCCCCAGTGCAGTCGACATATTTGGTGTAGATTTGTAACTAAGATTGTCAGTCTTCTCGGATTTTTGTTCGAATTCCACGCTCACATAGTCGCCCTTACACGCTCAGCTGCGTATATCGAAATGCCCGCAGATGCATCCGATATTCCGCACGAGCTTTTTGACGACATCATCAAGTTTTTCGCACTCAGAAAGGTCGCAGATGCTAAGCTGAGCGAGTCGGAAGTGCGCAACCGTGTCCACATCAACAAACGAGAGATGGGCTCTATTGCCCTGGTATGCCGGCGATGGGCGACCCTGATCCAGCCAGCCATCTTCCAAGACATCACACTCCGCAGGCGAGAAGACGTACTCATGCTCTTATCTCTCATCAAGCATCCACGTAGTCGTATCGCCAGCTACATCAACGAAATCAGGCTCTCGCTCCTCGCCACCGAATATCCGTCCCGGCCCTGGGTACACATCGTATACACCGCGCTCATCCCCAAACTGCCGAGATGCATGGACAAGACGCTTGTCTCGATCCAGGGGCCCTGCCCACCGGCCGCTT
>JANHOG010000793.1:0-11795 GCA_027627325.1 Phlebia brevispora
GATGCGCTTGTCAGTGTGTTCGTAGTGGACGTAGGCCTCGCCTGCGCGTCGCTCGAGGACGAAGGCGTGTTCTGGTTGTGGCGGGCTCGGTTAACGTGCACGCGCGAGGGGTAGGAATGGGCAATGACAGGAATAATACGCACGATCAGCACCGTTCTTCGACACGAGGCAGGGCTCTGACTCCGGGGGAGACGCGTAAAATATTTGCGGCATGCGCTCGTGGACGACGTCGACTGAGGAGGTTTGAAGTGCACAGACTTGCGTAGAATGCGCACTGCAGCAAGCAGATGAATGTTCAGATCTCAGGGCGAGCCGCCCAATTGCCCGCCAATTATTCTCTGGAGCTCTCTAGAGTCTGGCTCGGTCCTTTATTCACAACTTTCAACTTTGTAGTGTAGAATCACAACTCATATCTCATATTACAAGTTGCCATGATCTGATCTGTCACAGACCAGTGTCTAAGCCCTTAACAATTACAAAAACGTGCCGAAACTAGTTCACCGTGCATTAAGGGGGAATCGAACCCCCGGCGGGTCGATGGCAACGACCCAGGTTACCACTACCCCATTAATGCTGTACTTCTCTATCGACCAGCATAAATATATATAACATCTTGAGATTTATCCATAACTCGACTTTCGCCTCTCGGCGTTCCATCTTCGAGGCCTTTACCGGTTGCACGGTCGAGCAGTCCGTCCATTAGACCGATGGTAGTGTCGAACGTCACGGGGGGTGCCCGGAACTCCAGTCCTGAGCCTGATGAGCCTAACTGCATGACATCGTCGGTGGCCCAGGAAGTGACGTTGGACACTTTGCGCAGATGGATGAAGAACCGCGAGATGAGGATGCTCGGCATACTGCCGTACAGTACGTTATGTTTTAAGCTGTCAATGCAGCTAGTGATTGGAAACAGAATTGACGTACATCCGTAGGATCAGAACCAAGGGCTCTGCGTTCGCAAAAGCGCGCTACATATGACAGCCCGAGACCGTGTTAGGACTTAACGCCTCAACTTTCGACAACTAGAACATACCACTGTGCTCACCAGGAGCTGTGCCAAAGTGCACATTAACATGGCACTACAACTCTGTTAATTAATTGATGATCAAGGTGATGTGGAATGATGAAGGCATACACGAAGTACATGCTACCTACGCCTTCAAGTCAATAAAATCACATAAAAAAGTGAGCGATACACTTGCCATCCCGAAGAAGAGTTGCGCTGACCGAGAAGTTGTTGCGCATGTCCAACGTTGAGACTGTACTCAAATGAGGGTATGTCTTTGTCCAGGTCGTAATCACCACGATAACGTCTGCAACCGCGGCGGTCGCGGGACAGACGAGTGATGCTGAAGTCGAAACGTCAGTGGATACATAATAGATGTAAAGAACAATCCCTACAACTGAAGAAAAAAAAACTTGTAAGGACAATCTACCGGACCAAATTTCTCAGGCTTACTAGAAATTAGATAGCGACAGGTTCCCGAAACAGGACGCGCCTAGCACCGGGTCATCCACATAATAGTAGTACGCCTTGCTGCTGAGATACTGTATTAAGGTCAGCAAGCATAACGGATTCTAATGTCTCCAGCGGGAAATTGTTTACACCGTTGACGACTGCTGGGACAAGGCCCAGCGCAAGGACCACACCACCGACGATGTAGTTGCGGTTTAGCAATGCAAACACACGCAATGCGGAGAACGCTACAGGCAAAATGTTGATATCCCATCCACTGCAACACGCGATCGATCAGGATGTGCGCACCTGCAGCGATAGCCAATGGTAGCGGTACCACGATATGGAGGAATATTTGGAGACCGGAATTAGTGCACCTATTATGCATGTCAGATTCTCGGGAGCTTGGAACGTGTGAAATAGAATCGCTCACGTCTGCAAGCAAGATTATTGTGCGCTGGTCGGTGAGTGCCAACGGGAGACTCAGACCCCGTGTATCGTCTCTCACCTCCGGTGTGTACGGTACAACTCCTATGACAGATACCACCAGCAGGATATAGCGATTCGCGCGGAAAAGCCACGTTGTGCCGGTCCACTTTCGCTGCCAGCACTCGTACTCATGCCGCAGCTCGAAAAGGTACTCATAGCATGCCAGCGCTGCAGACGGATCTCTTCAGCCCGCCTTCAAATGGTCCCATGGAATAAAACTTACTGAGTACAATGTTGGCGCAGTGATTACTGAACAGGCTGTGCGCGGCGTAAATTGAGGAGCATCAGAGAGGACACTGGCGGGGTGGTAGCTCATGTACTGACTCTGACTCGAATTGTGAAACACTGGATGTGGGCGGAATGGGAGGCCTTGTGGACAACGATGTCATGGCTCAGTGCCACTAGCTAGATCGATGGTAGTATGACTGCGGAGCAGAGCTTGAAGGAATAAACATTCGCTCACCGGTTGCTTCGACCCTTAAGTCGTCAACAATGCAGACATTGGGCCCACCACGATGCCGGGACTAATACATCTCTACTATTAATACTGTCAGCTCATATGTTTGTGCTTGAAAGGTGCGCACCAAGCGCCATGATGGTAACGAGCGAACCATCAGTATCATTCATCCATGACATATATGCCGCCCAGCTTCTCGTAAAGCGACTACTACTGCGTTTATCATTAACCGGAACAGGCTGCATACCTTATGCCTCGGACCTTGAGGTTTACTTAGTAACATCGTCATTAGATGATGTTCGGGCGCTGAGAGCCGCTTCACTGTGCTAGTATAGAACCGAGTAGATTAGTCCTTATCAGTGGGAGATTTAGGTACGCCTGCCACTGCGATCTAGCTGCGTCGGTCTATTCGGGCACCTATGAAGCGATACAAGGGAAATCAATTTAGGACATGACATGAAGCGTTCTATGTGGCATACCTACATAACTGCGTGAAATTGACTACTAGGGTTGTGATTATTGGTCCTCCTTGGGCAACTACATAAGTTACAGTGGAAGTAAGTCCTGCGGCGAACTGGGGCACATTAGAACATTAGAGCGCATTATCAAAATCGTCGAGCTGGCCGCAGTATTTGAAAAGTGTCGTACCAGTATTTCAAGTTGCTCCGTGATGAAGGCATTCGCCCATAAGATCAACGGCAATACGAATCGTTACTGATGATTCCCGATGGCCGTTCGCAGTCGGGTGTGGCGTCGGATACTTGGCGAAGGTGTATGAGGAATCGTGAGATGAGAATGCTTGGCATGCTGGAACAAGGTCCGTGACGAAATCAACGCGGTCCAGTGAGCGTCATGAACCAGAGCGGACAAACCAGAGCGGGCGTACATTCGTAGGATAAGCACTACAGACCCTGCATTTGCGAAGGCAGGCTGTACATGGTCACCGCTCGTATTAATTGGCGCCTATGGTAGAGTGACGAGAACGTACCAATGAATTTACAAGGATCTCCATGAGGTTCAATACAAATAACGCCCTAATGTGAGTCGTTCTCAATAAACTCGAAAGGGGGTGGGATAACGAGGAGTACATACATAAAGTAGATGCTACCTGATTCTGAAATTTAGGTGGGATTTGGTGAGCACGGAAATGGCATTCTCACCATCTCGAAGAAGCGTCGCGCTGACTGAGAATTTGTCACGAATGATCAGGGCAGGTGTTGATCTTACGTGACGATACGTTTTTCGCCATGTTACAACCACCGTAATGATGTCGGTAATAGCAGCAGTGGCTGGACACGAGAGTGATGCTGAAATCCAGCTATCAAAAGTTGTCTCACGACTTGATCGACAAACTTACAACTGAAACATAAACACAGTGAGACCACTCTACAGCATCAATGTGACTTATAAAACTTACTAATAACGAGGGAGAGTCAAACTTGCGAAACAAGATGCGCCCAAGTCTCGGTCATGCACATAGTAGTAGTGTGCTCGACTGCTCAGATACTGTGTTTATGGTCAGCGGGCTCAATAAATACGAGAATGTGCACAAGACAGCTCACGCCATTGACTACTGCAGGGACCAGACCGAAGAATAACACTACGCCGCCAAGCATGTAGTTGCGGTTTAACAATGCAAATACACGCAGTGCAGAAGACGCTATAAAGCAGGATAAGACTTCCCATCGTCTTATGCATAATCAACAAAGGTCAGCTCACCTGCAGCTCAAGCTATTGGAAGAAGCGCCAGTATATGAAGAAATATCTGGAGCTTGCGGTCTGTACATCTGCAAACGTCAAGTCAGGGTCTTAATAAACTCTCATAGGAAACTAGATACCACTCACATCTGACAACAAAACCGCCCCGGTTGGCGATTGGTGGGCCGGAAAGGATGAAGAACATGGCACTCACCTTCTCTGTGTACGGCATAACCCCAGTGAGCGCCACCGCCAGCATGACGTAGCGGCTGGCGAGTAATAG
The DNA here is from genome assembly GCA_027627325.1 of Phlebia brevispora. Classification (NCBI taxonomy): domain Eukaryota; kingdom Fungi; phylum Basidiomycota; class Agaricomycetes; order Polyporales; family Meruliaceae; genus Phlebicolorata; species Phlebicolorata brevispora. The sequence continues at coordinate 4,384 of JANHOG010000793.1, forward strand.
CCATGTCGCGGTCGTCCACTTCCGCCGCCTGTACCCGTACTCATGGTGTAGCCCGAGGACATATTCATAGCAAACGAGGGCTGCTTACATGTCTTATCAGCCGCTATCGATTTGTCTCATGGCGATTAACTTACTAAGTACGATATTGGCGCAGTGTTTACTGAATAGACTGTGCAGGTGGTGTGAGTTGATATATCCAGGAATTTAGCGTTGGGAATGTGCTCACTCTGATTCGAACTGCGCAATGCGGCTGCTTCTGGACGGACTTGGAGGTCTCATAAAAAGTGATGTCATAACGAACTTGGGGCCCTAGCTCTTACCAATGATAGCGTGCTGGCAAAATGGAGTCACGATGAGTGTATATGCCCACGCCGACTTCAGGCTTGCCTCACCCTATATACCACAGGTGTCCGATCCCGATAATGCGTTCTGTAAGATCATTGGCCCGGTATGGACGAATCATTGGCATCACAACTGAATATAACGCACGACGATGAGGGCAAGGTAGTTCATGATACTTGAATTACGTGAGATTGACTCTCGGCGAACTGTCTAGGTTTGTGCCCATATCCGGAGAGTGCTTGCGAGTGATGACTTCCCAGAAGAGTACAGTGGCGGCTCAAGTCTTGCACCTGCTAGCTGTGCGAAGCAAATGGAATTGGAGTAAATGGCGAAAACGTAAGCGAACACGACGACGCGCATATGCCGCCGCGTTTGTCTGAGATCACAAGAAGAGAATGTTAAGAACACCGCATTAGCGGAGAGAATAGCTCACGCAATACTACACCGCGCTACATTCCACGTTTCGGAGGTATGAGTGTTACGCCACTCCAAAATTGTCGGGGTAGGTTAAGTCTGATCGGTATATAGCAATTAGAAACAGCTTCCGGACACCGAGAGTGCAGACGACCAACCTTTAAACAACTTTCCTGAGGCGATGCAAGTCGCCTAGACCGTGACCCTAACATTCAGAACAAGTCAGTAATTGGACATTTCGAGGTTCGCGGAGGCAAGATAATCTGCCGTACGATTCATACGATAGCGTGGCCCGTTGAAGATTTCTTTCCATTCGACAGTCACTTGCACGTTCTCTCGGGAAAGCGTGCCCTTAGCTGTCGGCCCGTTACGAATGGACTGTTGCGTGGCGGTCACAATCCCGTATACTGCCCCATATAATGATTGATCAAGCATTCCGCTGTTTAGCATCTAGAAAAAAGACTAAGGTATGAGTGGTCTGTACTGGTCTGTACCGGTCTATAGCTGTGTCTACCACCTGTACCTTAGTCTTTTTTTCCAGATGAGTGGCTCGTGTTGTGCCGGCAATTGCGTAGAGTGCTATTGTATGACGACTCATACAGCAGCATATACATTATAAATGATGTAGGCAATATGCTAATAATAACTGTGAGACAGTCAGTAATTTTTTGCAGCTTCGGAAAGTGGGTAGGACTTGCCAAGTGTCGTACAGGTGCACCATCTGCAAGCACAGAACAAGCTATGATATACATGTGAGTCCATTAGAAGGTAATTGTTCAACAACAAAGTTTAACCGTCCGTCACTTTGGTCTTGGGCGCCATTTCCAGGTCAGCCTGATCGAATGGGGTGTCGCATGACATCGATGAGTCCACATTGCCCTCGCTCCCGCAAGTGTCAATGTCCCCGTCGTACGGCGTGTCCGTCTCATGTTCCAGCGGCTCGCCCAGAGGTCCAACAAAGCTGTCCAGCGCAATGGTGGGCAGCCGGAAACTCGGCGCAAAGCGCGAAGCCGAAGTACCGCGTTCTGAAAAGCCACCGTTTCTTACAACATCAGAGACATGGCGCAAGTTGATCAGAAAGCGCGAGATAAGGATGCTTGGCAAGCTGTGCGACATTGTTTCGTGAGCTGACAAGAGAGCAAACTGACATCGCCGCAAATAAACATACATTTGTAGAATTACGACCAAGGGCTCGGCATTGGTGAAGGCAGTCTGTGAACGTTGTTCATGTCGTGGGGAGATGTACAATGACGCATGATACGCACCACCACGCTCACAAGGAGTTGTCCTAAGTTTAGAATTGACATGGCCCTACATAACACTCTGTGAGCTAGGAGGGCAAATGTTGCGAAAGTGACATACGCAAAGTATATACTACCTATCTGGACTTTAGTATGTGAGGTGCAGCACTGATTGAGCAAACCCTTACCATCTCGAAGAAGGGTCGCGCTGACCGACACTTCACCGCGAATGCCTAGAGAGGAAGCTTCTCTAACATGACGATATGTCTTCACCCAGGTCACAATTACTACAATGATGTCTGCAACCACAACGGCAAGGGGGCTCATGAGAGATGCTGCAAATATTCAAGTCAATATGTTATATGCACAATAGAGTGGGTCCGCACCACTTCAATAAGCCTGGTAAGTGACGACGTTAGGAGGAATATGAGCTAGACTCACTAGAAATTTGTCTTGTTGGAAATGGACAGGTCCGCAAAACAAGACGATCCTAGCACTGGGTCGTGAACGTAATAGTAATACGCACGACTACTCAAGTACTATGTACATGATCAGCGAACTAGATGATGTGGATACTAGAATAACCTACCCCGTTGATGGCGGCAGGAACAAGACCAAGCGTCAAGACAATTCCACTAACGAGATAGCTCCGGCTCATCAAAGCATATACACGCAGCGCGGAGAAGACTGTTCACTAAACGTGAATAATACCACATCATAAGCGCTATGAAAAGAACGTACGTGCAGCAACAGCGAATGGGAGAAGCGCAAGCGTATGAAGGAAAACTTGAAGGGGGAAATTAGTGCAGCTATCGTCCTTTTCAGACTGTAGTACGGACGCGATCACATGCAAACAGCGGCTCACGTCTAAAAAGTCATCACAGTAAGTATGGCGCATCTTGCCACAAACAAAAGATAACTCACCTCAACAGTGTATGGCATAACCTGCTCAATGGATACAGCCAGCATCAAGTACCGGTTTACAAGAAACAACCACGTTGCGCTTGTCCACTTCCTTTTCCAGTACACGACTTCATGCTTGATCCCGAAGAGGTACTCGTAGCAAACTAGTGCTGTGGATTATTTGCAAGTCTGTTGAGCCTGTATTATTCGCTACAATGGGCGGTGGGCCGTCACGTACTCAACGCGATATTGATACAATGATTTGAAAACAAGCTGGTATGATTCCGGATAATAAGCTGCGTGCAGGTGGTCAAGAATTTAACTGTTTTACTCACTCAGATTGAAACTCCGAAACGCTTGTCGCGGCGGGATCGGGAGGGCTTGCAGACATGGACGATGGAGGCGGGGGCAAAGATCTCCAGCACCAGAGAATGGACGTTGGCCGCCTGAACTTATATATGCTTCGCATGGATAGCGATAGGCCGTTGATCTAAATGAACGCCACCATGATCGCAACAAGGAAGTCGCAACCTTATTCAGGTACGGAGAGAGATTGACTTTACGGTATGGCAGACCAGTGTTGTAAATGCGCCTGCTCTAGGAGGACGAACTTTGGATCATCGTTCACGCGGCATGCCAAAGCTATAGGGAGCAGATATGTCCCGCATGATTACGCTGCAAAGATGGCATCAAAATAGATGCGTACATCTGCCTGCATTTTGACGACGACGACCAGTCAACTGTCATTCCGCCCTTTATCTGGACACCGGGAGAACGTCGTCGGCATCAAGTGGGGTGTGAATACTAGGTCTGTGAAGGTACCAGTTATCAGTGTGTTGCTGCGAAGGTCCCTGACGACATACCTACTTCTTCTGGCCCAATTTAGAGCCGCCAGCTTTGTCAAAGTCCATGCATTGGGGATCCATGCAGCGTGATCTTACCGTCCTAGGGCGCTCTAGAACCGGCAGGTCTACTGTCTTCTATGTGGCGCAAGATAAGTGAGCAGTTACTAGCATGTGCCATGCAGCACCGCCCTCTCGGTATTAATCAAAGGCACTGTGATATGAGCGCAGCGATAAGAGATGCTTCCCAACAGTGAAAGGTTCGATGACATGTTGAGGCGCTCGAATAATCCGTGGTAGCAGAGTTACGTTGGCAGATGATCAGATACATCCGGCTCAACGGGTTCAGTTGCCCGCGCCAGCACCGTGATGGAAAGTTCATGATAGAGCGGGAGTAAGTTATAACTTTCTTGCACCGGATTCAGGAGACAGTAGATGTGACATGAGAAGGCTGTACGCACCATGGTTTGATCTCGGTACACCCGAAAAAGAAATGGGAGACATACACGAACGAGTAGTCTTCTCATTTTCACGCTCTGGAGTCGCAGAGAACTTGCGACCGTGACAGCACTACATTCTGCGAGTTAGTCTCGTTACAGCAGGGCAAAATGGTACAGATAAGAGGGTATAAGACCTTAACCGGTCGTGATTCCTGAACACCGCAATCACGAGGCACATACGTTCACGATTTTTGACTTGTCAGAGCTTGATCAGACAACCATGTCTCGAGAAATCTGAAGATTGAATGCACGATCGAAAATTATGATTAAGACTAAGATGGCATAGCTGACGCACCTCCATCACCTGAGTATGGCTGATTCCACTTCTGGAAGTGCCTGTGGCTGAGAATGTGGCGTTCGCAGAATTGAGAGGGTCTTCAACCGCCAGGTACGTCTTTGACTTCTCATCTACCACCTCCCGAGGATCCTCGGTCTCATGATCGAGAGGCTCACCTATCGGACCAAGGACGCTGTCCACAGTCCGAGTAGGCTTGCGGAAGTTCGGAGCCGATTCCATTTTACAGATTTTGATCGAGGTTTGGTTAGTCCCACTGGTACCGTCGCGTTGACGCAAATTAACGAGGAACCGAGAGATGAGGATGCTGGGGATGCTAAGAACGTTTGCGTTCCCTCGCCTCAACGTGACAAATGGGGAAACTTACATTTGAAAGATGATGACGATCGTGTTCACCTGCTGAAGGACAGGCTGATCATGCAACGTTAGCGTCTGACCACTAGATAGCGTGAGTAGGCAACGTACAACAATGTCCACGAGAAGCTGAATGGTATTGCAGAGGAACAAAGCACTGTAGACGACCTATGTCAGTTCATACCACACATACATCAGGAAAATGCACACATGAAATAGAAACTGCCTGTTCGATCAATAGCTTCAGTATGCTGCTTACAATCACTAAGATGGTACGAACCGTCTCGAAGAAGGATTGTACTGAGGCCTGATATGCCTAATGAAGCAGCCTGTCTGGCCTGTTGAAACGTCTTCGTCCATGTTATAACTATCACCATCAAATCCGCCATAATCACTGATAAGCGGACGACGATAGACGCTACCAGACCTTTTGTCAACACTTCGCCTTCGTAGTAAGACGAGAACTTACTCCTGAGGGCAATACAACAAGAATGATATCGTCAGTCCACGTTTTAGCGCAAGCTCTGGACCATACCATAATGTTGGGGATTCCGGGAGAGAGAGCGTTACGTCGCAATACCGACCTATAATTGGGTCATCTATGAAGGAGTAGGTAGCTTTGGACGCGAGATACTGTATACTACCTTAGCATTCCGCTAACTTTGATTGCATGCATAGATCACTCACGCAATTCACGGCGGTAGGGATCACTTGAAGCAAGAAGTTCAATCCAGGTAACACGTAGTTGTGGTCCAGTAGCGCGAACACCCGCAGCGCGGAGAAAACTAATGATTGCATTTAGCAGCAGGATCAATGAGCGGGAGGGAAAGTAGACATACCTCCAGCAACAGTGAAAGGGAGAGTTGGGATTACGTGGAAAAAAACTTGAAGCGAGACGTTGATATATCTAATACAAAAATATACGTGGGGCTCCTGCGTTGAATGCGAGGTCACTTACGTCTGGCAAGCTGTTTAGATATGATTTACCACTGTCAACAGATGACTTACTGCAGAGTTATATGGCACAATCTGTTCAATAGGTACAGCCAACATCACATAGCGGTTCAACACGAACAGCCAGGTGACTGCGGTCCATTTGCGGTGCTGCAAGTACTCATACTCGTGTTTGAAGCGGAAAACGTACTCATAGCAAGCTAGAGCTGTAGAGAACATAAAATAAGCCAATGACAATGCTGAATTGGACAGCAGCGTGGCCTTACTCAATGCAATGTTCACGACATGATTATACAAGAACCTGGCGGGAAGAAGGGGTATCAGCAGGCGTGGCACAGTTATTAGTGCTGAGTTCACTTACTCCTCTTGAGAGTCAATGATAGCGACTGACTCAGGCACTGTAGAGTCAGACATGGCTGGAACGAAGGGTTCTGTTGGGTGCAATGTTTTCATCGTAACCCGCACCATATAAATACTGTGAGAGGTTTTATCAGACAGTACAGCGCCCACATAAAAGTAACGTTGAAATGTACTAATGAAGCCGCACTGAAATCTTCACCTCTATCACCGTTAGATATTGAAAGAACAGCTTCCGATGCGTCAGTGACCACAGAATACGCCCGCACAGTTACTTCCTTAGGAAAACCTACCAGGCGTGTCATATACCGAGTGATTGATAGTAGTACGAGGTCCGTCTGCTGGACGCGAAGCTGGTCTTTCAAGGTTCGTTGCGAGTGTGAACACAAATAATGAAGTTCGATGTGTCAATGTAAATCTCTGGGCATAGTATTAGTAAACGGTTTGCAGAAAAATAATACGTGCAGATGCAAATCTGGCGAACCAACCTTCAAACTCTCTCATTTGCCGTAGGTCTAACAAGCTCAGGAGAGACAATATTCGCTAGGATCGATCGTTCTATGAAACAGTTCCCCTGGCGCGGAAGACCATCAACAATTGCAGGAAAAGGAAGGGACAGGTCTGAGCGTACATGTTATTGACCCAGAAAGACGAGGGAAAATTTACGGCATACGAGAAATGAGAGTGGGTGATACTTGATATGAACCGTGATTTTGTCACAACGAGCCATCGCGGTAAAGATGCCAGCAGTCATGCAGTAGAATCGCCGCGTTCCGTCTATTGACATGGATACCTCACCACAGGGAAGTCAGATAGAATTATGAGGAAATGTGGCAACATAGAGACGCTGCCAGAAGATGAGATCTGTGCAGTATCAGTGATATCCAACCAGCCTTCGAGTACCGATGTACGTTCGTGTCCGAAATTCACTTCGAGCACCTCAGTCGAAGACATTCTCGTTGTATGAGCCAAGATGGTTGCAGACATTGATCAATGACCCACCATATTGACCAAAAAGATTTTGACACCTGGATCGAGTTTCGGCTTCTGATATCAGTCTCTGCAATATCTCCGTGCAATTTACTACATTGCGCATGTATTGAGGGGCCAACTTCGCTTTGCGCTAGTGTAAGCCGGAGTACGTTCTACTGGACACGAAAGAGATTGTCGTGGTCGGAAGCAAACGAATATGAACGTGACGGTAAGGCGT
>JANHOG010000794.1:0-11794 GCA_027627325.1 Phlebia brevispora
AGTGTTGTTGAACTGTTTCTGCTTAATTTTAAAAATAAACATTAAACTGTATTTGTGAATGTTTAAACAATGCTATCTTCATACAAATTTATTTACACATTGTGTACATGTATAGTAGACCGCACAAATATTTGTATAAATTGTAGTCAAGTCTATCCTTTCATACAAAGCAATCCTTTTTAAAAAACTGTAATAGTCAAAAACTGTTTCAATGCATTCTTTTACATAACAAATCCATATCTCAGGAATCACTAGTCTAAATATGGCAAATGTTGAACGAAAAGATAGACAACGACCTAGGCTACGATTTGCATTCACATTTACCATATTTGGCTCAACCGTTCCCACACTATACATTAAACATTCTAAGTGTTGCAAACATTGAAATAGTTTCATAAGTTACTGTATATCATAACTCCTTTATCAAGAAGATTCTAGAATATGAAGTTTATAAATTGTTGCAATGCTGCAGGGGCATTGATGAAACCTTCTAGAATTACTAGCTATTCGAAGGACTCATAGCATGTTTGAAAAGTAGTTTTCTATTCATTACCATTGCAGATCTAAACAAGATGGTAGGTATGCTGAAGGTCAATTTTGATATAGATTCGTGCTTAGGCTGGCAAACTGAGGAGGTCAGAGATGAGTGGAAGCAGATAATAATGCTTTTTTATTATGTAATTGAGGATCCAATAATTGATGTAGAGATAGAGTGTTCTATCTTTCTTTTTTGTAAAAACCACTATGCACTATGCAAAGATATGAACTGCCAGATGAAGCTGTTGAACATATTCTCCTTGAGAAACTCTTGAAGAGCCTTCAACTCTAGCTGTGAAAATGAGTACATACAACCAAGTGATGAGGTTTGCTCTTTCTTGAGCTCTATCTTTAAGTCAAAAGGCCTGTGCTCAGCCAGAATGATAGCTCTAATGTCACTGAAGATGTCAGTAAACTCATAGTATTCCTCCAAAATGGACAATAAGTCTAAGACATCTAGAGGATCAGATTTTACAGCACGAAAATGGAGAGAAAAAACTTCAGTTCTAAAGAGATAATGCACCATAGTGAATGCTGCAATGCTAATAAGTGCAACCAGTGGTGCAGTATATGGAGTAGCTGTTAGAGTGGATAGTGGAGTTACCAAGTTCTTCTATAGGTTCAGAGGCACTAGAGTGAAAGACATCTTAGAGGTATCAGCACAATTCTGAAACTCGATGCAGCCTAAAGCTCAGTCAATCAACAAATTGTGGTGGGTCAGCTAGCTATGACTAAGAACTGTGGAGACCAGATTGTCCAGCTTGGTGACATAGAATGTAACCAGCATTTTTGAATTAGATAAAAAAGTAATGAGAATGGTAATAGTCAATGTGATGGCAGTATTAGAAGCACTATCAAAAAGATGGAGTAAAATAGGTGAAATGGAATCAGTTGAAAGATTATGCTCAGAGATTACAGAGGAATCTATGAAGCAGTGCGAAGAGTCACTGTCAAGCAGCATTAGTAGTTTGAAATCATTATAAAAGAGATCAAAATATAATGCATTGAAAGTGGAAAGAGTGAATGCGTTGAAGTGAACTTCTTGAAGTGTTGAGCGAGAGTTAATGTCACTTACTAGCTCAGCTGAAGCCTCAGATCTGCTTAGTTTTTTGCAATGTTTGTAGTTTCTGACATGCCAGAGGTAGCAGAACTCGAACTGGAAGCATGAGCTGCCTGTGCTTTAGCAATCAAAGATTGAGGCTTGAGACAATTTCTTATCTTATGTCCAGATTAACTATAGAACAAACAAAGGTTGTTCTTTTAAGTGACAGTTCCTCTCCTCTTGAGTGAATTTGCCATCTTTGCCTAGCTTATTCGCCAGCCTAGAACTATCTGTGACTGGCTTTCTGCTCTTGCCAGAATTGCTAGACTTCCTAGAAGAGTTTTCAAAGCCAGAACTAGCAGCCTTATTGCTGTTGCTGCTATTGTTATTGCTACTGCTGTTGTTGCTGCTACTGGAGCTTCTGAAATAACCAGAAAAGTTGCTGTTGCTGATCTTGCTGTTGCTGTTGCTGCTGCTAGTGTTGTCATGTGAGCTGCTTTTATAGCTGACCTCGGCATGACATTTTCAATAGCAGGAGTTGATAGACTGTGCAAAGGTACAGAGTTGATAAAGAGTATTGGGCTTACCGATGTGAGAGATCTTGTCCTTGATTCAGTTGGACAAACTGAAGTAAAACTAGTGCTAGAATGCAGAGTCACTCTAGCTAGTTTTAGAAGACAGCTGATAATACTGGACGATAAATTTTGAGATGTGCTTTTCTGAATGCATGCAGAGATGCTTGAGCTTACTCTCAGCTTCTGTAGTCAGGTTATAAGGCCTGAAATTTTCCTGTAGAACTCTACTGAACTTGTTAAAGCTCTACATCTACTGCTCTATTTTATTATAAAAAATGCTCAGCTCAAAGAACGCCAGAGTGAAGCTCTTGAGGTAGGTTAGTGCATACGTAACCTTGGCTTCATCATCATCGAAAGACTCTAGATGAGCCCAATAGTTTGATTTCAGTTGCACCATAAAAGGCTGCAACTTAGCAAAATTGCTACTATCGAATAAGTCTAAAGTCTAGACCTTTACAGGCCTCAGACTCTTACTTTTAGACAATTTACTAAGAACTTGAGAGGGTTGAGCAAGAGCACTAGCAAGGGAGAGTTCTTCTTTTGCACCTTCTTCACTCTGAAGAATAGCGTCCTTAATCTTCTTTTCATTTTTTTTTGATGAAGTCATCTCTTAGAATCAGATTTGTAGAGGTGGATGCGAGATTAGATTGATGTGATATGTTAGAGGTTTCGAGGATAAAGATAGAGGTTGGTAGATCAAAGGATACTAGAAGTTTTGAAATAGATGTGGGTCTTGCTATGCAAGTTCGGCAGGTCAAATAAAGAATTCAATCAAGATCAGAAGTTTAGAGGAGTTATTGTTGTGCTGTACAGGTGTTAATTATATACTACAGGGTAACTAGGAAATGAGTGTTTGAATATACTATTAAGGCTCGAATGTCAAACGGAGTCTCAGAGTTAGAGAACAGAATAGAGGTACAAGGTTCAGATACGAGAGAGCCAAATGTCAGATCAGAGAGTCAAGAAGTGGAGTTCTGAGATGGAACTAGATAACGGAGGGCATCAGCTTCAACCTTTGAGATCAGTTGCACCTTTTTTAAACACCAGCTCTGTATTTACATGGAGACCAGATACTTAGAAATTACTCAAGAGTCAAGTGAAGGTCATGAAACAAAGTTCTAGAGGTTCGAACAGATGGAGGAAGTAAGTATCGAAGAGCTAAGTTAATATTTGAACTGAAGAGGTAGCTATGACATTCAGAGACATATATACTACTTTGGAAACATAGTGCTATGATGTGCATAAGGTAGAATATAAGGGAGATGAGATATTGCTAAAAGAACACAAGGTGATAGAACTACTAATGTAGAGTGACATGAAGTCAGCTATGCAGAGCGTGGAGCACAGGATTTGGAGTCCAGATGTACTACAGTAGAAGTGACCATAGGAACATGGAAGAGAATAATAGAACACATGTAGAGACAATATCATAATACTGTATAAATAATTCTCACAACCCTCATACTCAGAGACTCAAAGATGAAGCAGATGTGCAGAGGCAGAGCAGCATGCAGGATAGTCAGAGACTAGGGTCCAGTGAATGCTAGTGCCAGCTCAATAGGTGGAGCATAACAGAATAAACTAGCATTCAAGCAGACTTAATGTTTATAGCTATCATCAGCTACAGCTAATAGTTAGTCTTGTACTGCTAGAAGCGTCTAGTATGCATGTAGCATTTCAAGAGCTTGTACTTGCTTCTGAAAGCTGTAAATCTCATAGAGCTTTCAATTAAGCTTTTAGAGTAAGCAGTGATAAGAGAATAGGAGAGATTTTCTAAGGCCTCTGTGAAACTGCATCTTCTAGCTATGTGTATGTTCAATATTATACTAGAGTGCTGACAGTATATTTGCAGCTATTGCAATGTCTTCAACAGAACTTGAAGACTTTGCTTCTGGTTATGCTGTAGATGTGTCTCACGATCTATGAGATGATTGTTTTCCACATGATATGACTCCAGTGTTTAGATGCCATCTAAAAGATGCTGCTGTTATTTGTCATTCTAATACTAGTTTGCATCAGAAAAATTTTGCAGACTAAATGCAAAAGATAATAATCAGTGCAGCAATGAGGATAGTAGCAGATCTAGATAGCTACTATAAAATTGTAGTGAACTGTGCTAATAAGCACAGCTTCACTATGGAGCAAATTTATAATATATTCAAAGATATAGTTTCACTGAAGGTCTTTAAAGAAAACACATAGCATTAGTATCTCTGCTATTCTGCTCGACATACAAATAATAAGCTGGCCTGGCTTAATATTAAAGATTGCACTAGTGAGTCCTCATTTATACTGCACGTAGCTACTGATATGCTAACTGGCCCTTTAAATTGAAGATCTAGATGATATTAACTAAGCAGTTTATGTCAATCGTTAGAAATATTTTAAAACAATATATTTTGACATGTTTAAGAATATCTTAGCTGCAGATGAAGTGGTAGCTATTCTCAAAGACAAAGAACAGTCTGTCTCTTAATGTCATAACATGTTTAAAAGATACAAAGACCAGCTTCAATATATAGTAAGTACTTATTCTGTAGATATGCTCAAGTAGGAATATACTAACACTTGACAAGGTAACACAAATACATAAACACTATAATATTGAGACAGCTGCAATTGTCATCAAAAGCAATGCCCATTAAGATGACTGTAACTTTATAATGATTGAAATGCCCCTTTTAGTAAGAGTATGTTAAGGTCAGAAATTGTGATACCAAATTTTATCTAACAAATTGCTAGTAGTTTCATATTAGCATATCTTATTCAGAGCACCAAAATGAGGTTACTGGTCATGCTCAAGCTAGAGCAATATAAGCTTCACCTTTTCTCACTGTAAATTTTCTACTGACATACATTTTAAAATACATATTTTGAATGTGATGTTGAATTTCTATTTCTTAGATAGGCCAGTATAGAAACTGTTACTTGAAAGCACACCAGCAGAGGCCAAAATTACATCTAAAGATGCAGCTAGTACAGTTATCACATCAAGTACAGATACAGTGACTTGCAAAACCCTTTCAATGTTTGTAATAGTGTCAACTTGATTTACTTATATCTTTTCAACATTATTACCAAATAAGGTAAATGTAGGGCCATTAGATAGTCTTGCATGTTAGCTTTCTACTAGTATTAGATTTACTCAATTTGACTTAGTCATTCATGAATTATAAAGTATTTATTAAAGTAAGTGCATTGAAAGGGTTTTGCTGCTGACAAAGTGTAATACAGAAACTTGTAATTTCTAATACTTGGTATGACCCCCTTTAGCTTTAATCACTGCCTCTACCCTCCTAGGCATACTAGCAATCAGGTTCTGACACACCTCCTTTGGAATTGCCTCCCACTCCTTTTGTACGCGCTCCCATAATTCATGAATGCTGTTTGGAGGAGAGAGCGGGGAAGGAGCGGCGTGATGGAGGGTGGCGACGATGGCATGGGTGTCGTATGCCCAGCCGTAAGACTCTATCCCCGCGTATTTGCGGACGGGTGAGTTGTGGCCGTCTGCACCGATCTACGGGCACTCAGTAAACGACGAGGTAGTGAATTAATCTTGCTCACTAGAAGTCTGGCGCGTATAACGCGTCCATCGGAAAGGTGAACCAGAGGCCAGCTCCCACCTTCACTTCCGTCCGGTGTTATAGACTGCACTTTCACGTTATCCAGGAGTTCGACTTCGGGATATCGAGAGAGGTAGCGGAGGGATGCGCGTTGCAAGTTCAGATTTTCGACCATTGTTGTGAGGTGGGACGTTCGTTGTATAGGGAGGTCCGATGCTGTGAACGCAATGCGCGCGTCTGAGATGCCGTCCCAGACCTAACCAAAAGGTGACTATGTCTCACGCTAGGAGCATCGTTTGTACTCGCCTGCATATCCTCAATAGGCTGCGTTCGCGCTCCATCAACCCATTCCCACACTCCAATTTCTGAGAACGCGACGGATTCAGTACGATACGCGAAAAAGCCGCCCCTAGCCTCCCGTCTACCTACCTTCCAGGAAACCTCTCGAGGCATTCGTAATCGAGCTAACTCGGTTATGAAACGAGTCTGCAGGCATCTGCCATTCTTTTATCTTCACCAAGTCGCCCGCTTCGACAAGAGTAACGCGTAGACTGTCGCGCACGGCCTTTGATGAGCCTAAGGAACACGTAAAAAGCCATCACGAGCCAGATGTCGTCGACTGACTGAGAGCACTTGCCAAAGCCAAGCCAGCAGGTCCTCCTCCCACTATCACCACATCACGGTGCTCAGCTGTGCTTGTGGTTGCGTAGCATCTACGTGCATGAGGAGCGAGCCGAGAGCGGCCGAGTTGAAGGATGTTTGTCCTCGCCGAGGATAACATAATGAGCGTAAGAGCAAGTAAAACGATAAACTGTTAGCTCAGAGGCCAGAATAAGTCTTTGATATCCTCAAAAAGTTTTAGATGAGTAGCTGGCGGTCTACTCAAGATTCGTACACCACGAAGACAAGCAGGTAGGACAAAGGCTAAGTAGTAAGAACGGTCCGACGAGCGCGGGGCGAGGCGGCTTAGCATGGATTACGTAATCCCGCCATCAATCCCGCCGCGGCGCTGTGGATTTTCAAGCTTCTTTCACTCAGACTGCCGCCGACCAACTTACAGTCAAGCACCACTATCTTGACATTCGAGATTTCAACTGCTCGTAGTGCTGAAGCTTGCACACTCTGTTATACTTCTTACACCATTATTCGATCTACGAACACAGGACTTCACCGTGGTCTTGACTGTCAAAGGCATACGCTAGTGATTAGTGTGTCAAACAGACTGCACACGAACTCGGTAATATATAGAGATGACACCACCAGTACGCCACCGGCCCACAACCCTCCGCTTTTCATCACACTCATGCTACCCCGAGTGGCGGCTAGTTTGCCCGCGACGCTCAGCTAGCCGAACTCACGATGATCATTGACCTACATAAGATGATGATAGCACTGGCAGCATGGGAGCGGCTCTGGGACATGCTGTTTCTCTCGTGCGTGTGAGCGACTAAATCCACATACTGATAATTGTTTTCAGTGGCCTGCCATTGGGCATTAAGACCCGTTGCGCGCCATCTTGCTCCGGAGTAGCAAGTCTCAACTCCAGGACTGGACCGCTAAAATATGCGCGGTAACATATACGGGGAAGGCCGGATTTCCTATCCGAACATCATGCGCTCAAGGCTAGATTGAGTGCGCTTCATTTGTGGCGCTTTTGATGTGCGTGTTCACTAATGAAATCTCCGAGTCGAAGCTATTCGGACGTCTCGATAGACTGCTCGAATCCGACAACTCCGGGCAATTTTAGCTTCACACCCTGAACCCAACCTTTTCTCTGCGCTCCATTCCACAGTGCCGGTGTCGCACAGCTCTAACATCTAACTCTCCGTCTTGCTGAAGCAGACTCAAGGACATGGTTAGTTCGTTGAGTAGCGCGGCTCTGAGAACTACTCTTGCACGTCCGCAACCATCGAATCATCGGACATCTGTCACCTTTGCCTGCGAAGTGGCTGTCCTGTCTGATATTCATGCCTTACTCGGAATGGAAGCTTGTGAGTAGCTGAATAATGATTACTGGGTGTTGGGCTACGATGTGGTGTCTGTGCGATCTCGTAGGGATATATATCCGTGCGTGATTGCTGATACACAACTAACTTAATCCCCGCATCGCCATCCATTAGTGAAGTTGTAAAAGCCAGTCACACCCAAATGTCTGCGTCCACCAACAATACGGATTCAGGTATCATCACTGTCTACCAGGAAAGGTGGTTGTCTCGGGGTTTCTTCGTTCGACCTCGTGCTGTGCTATAGCTTGCTATCTAGCTACTGCGTTGTCGCCTCTGTCGGTGAGTAGTCATGCTTCCACATTACACACAAGGCATCTGAAGACTTGCCGGTAGCTCTTGTTTTCTACGAATTTCTCATCACATCTCGACATGAATATGAATTCATAATGCATCGAAAGTGGACAGCTGCAACGTGGCTGTTTCTTGCAAATCGATACATGATGTTAGCTGCCATGATCACCCTGATCACACCCACCAGCGTCCAGGTATTCAATTTATAATCCATCAATATTTCGCTGACGCAAGTAATAATTCTAGAGGTACATTTGTTTGACTCCACTCAGTTGTACGGGTCTCAGAAATGATGTAGCTGCTACAACCGGTCTTTACGGATCTTCACTACCGTATTGCTTGAACTACCCGTGTTCACTTTGGCTGGTATGTTTATTCATTCAACATGTCTGCCAATTGTCTCAATTCCAGTTCCAGCATTCCCTGCAGTGAGAGTTCTCGCCCTGTTGGGCCGCGCCTATGCATCTGCTACACTTGTACTTGTGCTTGGGCTGGCGCCGTTTGTAACTAACGTCGTAAGTCAACCTTCCCGATGTCATATTCCTAATAACTCCGCCTTATTCACGCTTCATGTTAGTGGCAGTTCAGTCAATCTACTCCTTACTATGTGGATGATCCTGTGCTAGGGTCGTCGTGTAACTTCAACTATCAGATCTCTCCCTCAGTGGTATTCTAGCAAGTCGCATATCCTTCACTACTGCTTCACCATCACACTGACATAATCTTCCTCGCAGCTGTAAGACACAATATCTTGTCTACCATTGTGGTGCTGACTCGCTCGACAGCAAGCCTTGCAGGCGTAATATGCGTTATAACCGCCGACGTCATAGTCATCATGGTAACCTGGCTCAAAACATATCACCATGTCAAAGAGGCTTCGTCCGTTGGGATACAGGTTGGTTTCGGCGCCACAATTCTGCAATATGGTACGATACCCGATCTCTCTGCACCTGTCGCAGGTGGTGATTACGCGGCTTTGACAGGCACGATGTTTTTCGTGTGAGCGTAGACCACAATAAGCCGATAAATAGCCGCTGATGCACAAGTTCGTCAATAGAGTCATAGTTGTCGTGAATCTTATCCAACTACTCGCCTTGCTCGACGTACGCATTAACGTTGATCCTGCTATTCTGAAGCTGACACTCCGTCCATCAGCCGTCTTGGCAAACTTCAGACCCCGTAGGCGTCGCTGTAAGCGCGTGAGTCCTAGTAATTCCATCGCTCTCTATGAGAAATAATTGAGAAATGTTCCTTTTAGGATCCCAAATATCATCATCTCGCGGTTCCTCATCAACCTTCGACAACTCGATTCCCTGGACGTTAGCGAGGCAGCCCATTCCTCTCGCTTCTCTGCGCCGAACTTTCGTGTCCCGACATTTCCCAGCATTCTCGGCAACCTGGGTGAACCCCTTGCGGTCGGCGAGGACGAAGGAGAAGAGCTGGTCGACACCAACCTGTGCGGGGACTGTGCGAACGCATTGCCGAGCTGTGTGGATGATGCTGATATCAATCGTGGAGAGATCGGGGAGGTATGAATACCCCGTGACGTGATACCAGTAGCATCCTCTGACCTGACATGGTTCTTTCGCAGGTCCAAGGAGATGTCCCTCATATAACTTGCGTTCTCAAATAGGTATCGCCATTGTTAATCGCGATGCACAAGCATGCAAGCATGCTGTCGTGAACGCTTGGTGTAAAGTCATTGGCACGCGTCAAACAGTCTTTTCGCCGGAGGCGACAGACAGCCCTATCGCACACATCCTCTGAGCGCGAGCGACGATGAGGAGGCAATTTCCGACCTACATGCCATTCAGTGCGACCGAGTCTCTGATCTCACGTCCGTCCACGACCTTCATGGCCTCCCACGCGCGCGTACCGCGGTAGTACAAGGGGTCGGAGATGGCCGTCGTGGTGGGTACGCGAATGGTGTTCCGCTGGTCGTAATGTGTCGCCTGCCATCGCCCATGAGGACGATCGTAAGGATCGAACCCGATCTCTTCTGGCGCAAGATGCGTGGATCACGGAGGAGGGGAATTAATGAATTTACATGGTCCCGACAAACAGCACAGTATAATCAGTCACGGTACCACAGGTGCAAATATAGAAGGCGTAGGACTGAGATCGGACGGTTCAGAGCCTCAGACACGAGTCTTTGTGAAACTCAGTCGCATGTCGCCATGCATTCCTGCGTCAGTGAGAAAGATTTGATCCCGACATGAAATCGTGCTGGTCGGCCACGACGATTTGACGTGCCCACCGTACCGATTGTTATAATCCTGCAATCCTACTGCCTGAGATAATTAATCTCGCACAACTGAATGCAAAATCGCGACGTTGTCGCCAGGTTATCGTCTGGTTCTGGCGTGGCATCGAGCAGTGAGCATTGCGTGCGTAACCTGAGGATTTTACCAGGTCCATCCCAGAGGAATGGACGCAAGAAATGGATGCAAAATCTGAGGTTCACCATCCCCGGTCCGAAGAGCTGGAAGAAATGAGCCATCGAGCTGGTTGCCACGGAAGCGCTTGAGACAGGGGCGAGATAAGATAAGATGAACTTTTGGGCGGAATATGTTTTTGACCTCGAGCCGCCAGACGGCCGCGATTTAATATTGGTGTGCGGTAGCTTTTGAGCTGAACCTGCATGACCTGAACCTTCTGCACATCTGCGTTCCATATTGTCTCAATGAAGAAACGTTTTCAGCGTTGAGTTTGACTGATGAAGGCAGTACGGCGTCCATCAATTACCAGCGGCCCGCAACATTCAACCGGTCGCGGGTCAAAAACTGGTTGCCAACAACTTTTCCCCTTGTCTCTGAACCACCATCCTCTCTCTGCACGTCCCCTTCCTTTGTGCGGTCACGATGTGGTCTTTCTCTACTCTCTTTTCTTCGTCACTCCTTATTTCTAGTCTTCCTGCTGTCTTTGCCACTGCTGTGCCTTCATCGTCCGCTACTGCATCAGCCAGTATCTCGTCTACTAACAATGCCAACTCGAGCAACAGCACCGTCGAAATGGTCGCTTCCGCCTGGTTTGCAGGCTGGCACGCCACCGAGGGCTTCGCCGTCTCCAATGTGAGCTGGGAGAAGTACACCCATATGACCTACTCCTTTGCGTAAGTCCGTTCGGGCTTGTCTGCCCATTTGTTGATCTCACATTGTCGTAGGACCACTGGACCCGACGTCCACAACCTATCCCTGGCAGCCTCAGATGAGGAGATTCTACCTACGTTTGTCTCCGCTGCCCACCAGAACGTGTGTAAACACGTAATATCACCGCTATGGCGCCGTGCTCATTCCTTTCTTTGCAGGGCGTCAAAGCACTGCTCTCTATCGGTGGCTGGACCGGCTCGCTCTACTACTCGGCCAACGTTGCTTCCGCGGAGAACCGTACCGCGTTCGTTAAGACCGTCACCGACCTCGCCACGCAGTACAACCTCGACGGTATCGACTTCGAGTAAGTTTTTTAAGCTTCCCGCTTTGGCGCTTCGAACGCACGTTGACCCCACGCGTTTTTTTCACAGCTGGGAGTACCCTGGAAGTCAAGGCATCGGATGCAATGTGGTCAACGAGAATGATACGACGAACTTCCTCTCCTTCTTGCAGGAGCTCCGTCAGGACCCCGTGGGCAAGACCCTCATCCTCACGGCCGCGACCTCCCTCTCTCCGTGGAAAGGCCCGAACAACACGGCACTTACCGATGTCAGCGGCTTCGCGCAGACTCTCGACTACATCGAAATCATGAACTACGATGGTTTGGGGGTCTTGGTGAGTCGCGCTCTCT
>JANHOG010000795.1:0-11792 GCA_027627325.1 Phlebia brevispora
AGGGAAAGGCCGTGCGCAGAATGCTGGTAAGTGCAGAGTGCATTGTTTGTATATCTAGGCTAATCTACATTCAAGCGAGGACTGTTCTCGTCTCGTGGGTGCAAGATATGACAGGGAACGTCACAAGCGATATTCGTCACGAGAGTCCGTACAGGCCTACAGCCAACATCGACATGCAGAGCCTTGGCCACGTGGTCGACGACATTCTGAACGCCTTCGGCTTCGAGAGTTCTCTGATTGACATTCTGTATGAGACGTACGAACGCTCTCACACTGCGGAGCAGTTTGTGGAGAATACAGTTGACCTGATCCCTGTGAACGAGGCGCTATTTTATTGGGACTACATCAAGCTTCCGCACGATCAGCGGAGACGTGTTCGTAACGTGCTGTGGGTGGAGGTCGAGGACGATTAGCTTGCATGGACACATGAACACATAGTTACAAATACTTGCATTGTACTGTAGTTTGCCTGCTATGATATTTCTTCTGCGATAATTGTCTGAAATGGCTTGTTTTGAGATTTTTACCTGGCTACATGCTAAGAATCACATGGTAAAGACAAGGCACATGATGTTGTTGTTTAACAATGGCAGGCTAGCAAGCACCAGAAATGGTTGTTTCTAACCCTCTCTCCTCCTTCCATCGAGAAAACATCCTGTCAATATTGTTCTTCTCATTGTTCTCATTGTTCTTCTCATCGTCAGCTGACAAGACACGCCCTGGCGGCTGGCCTAGATGGGAAAGCCTCGATCCTGCTGGACCACCAATATTGTTGAGAAATATACACACATTCAGCGCATTCACCATACAACAGTCCGATGCACACCATGGAAAACCCTGCAAAAAAAACCAAAGCAATCAAAGTCGTATGCGAAAAGGCGTTTCATGCACGAGACGCATCTTGCCGCGAAGAAGAAGCTGAATGACGCGATCCAAGCTGCACGCGTGGAAGTCTGGGAAATAGCTAAGCACCTTTTCCAAGAATTCAAGGTTCACGATATTCGCTACTTCTACAACCTGATTATGCAGTCCGCCAAGAAATCAAGCACAGAACGCGAGCTAAACTGGTGGAACGCATTCCTTCACATGAAGAATAAGGAGCAGGGTGCAGGTATGTTATAATGTACTATCTATTGACCAGTACTTATTCTTCCTTATAGCAGCTCAAGGCTCATCGAAGAAGGCGCATGAGTTGTCATCCGAATTGTGCACGGTGTGGGCAGAGATGTCCAAGGAGGAGCAGATTGAGATCACCAAGGACGTGATGAAAGAGTTACAGAAGCAGAGGGATATGAAGAAGTACGCAGTGCAGAACATGCCGATCGCTGCGTATCATGATGTGAAGAGCACCCTCCAGTGTATCGAGGATGAGGTGCACCCATGTCTCGCATACATCACATTCTACTAATGCTTTTTCAGATTACAGGCCTCTACGCACGAATGTCAATGGAATTCATCGTTCTTGGTGTTCGCATGAACGAGGACCACTACAATCAGCTGTGGGCCTTCATGACCAGTGACTGTGTCGAAGAATATTTCCTTCACTCAACCAGCAAGAATATCAGCCAGTTTGTATCGGGTCTCGAGTGCTTCTGCCTGTCCGGCATGAAAGGTAATCAATCCGGCCATGTATAAATATCTTTCTCATAACTAATACACAGAGCTCGTGAAAACCTCTCATGAGGAGCTACTTGAGTTGAAGGCTAAGGTGGCGGCAGTGATACTAGAGAAATTGCGTATGTTTTGATACTCTTAGACTACTCTCTATGCTCACACGAGGTACAGAGGAAACAGCGCGACCTGATGTCATCAATAAGATGGTGCATAAGGACTTCGACGAGCACATTACTAGGAAGTATGGCATCATCATCGAGAACTGGCCTCTCCGCATGTTCTGCGCCCCCAGATTTATCAGCTCAAGACCAGAGCTCACCGTACTCATCAATGTATGGCAAAACAATGACATGCAGTTCCACCGGATGAGTGACGAGGAGTTCGATGACTGGCAGAAGGTGTACTTCGAAGTGCAGAAGACTGGAACGACAGCAGCGACGTCATCATCAGGTACACAGCAAACATCTGGCACTGCACCGAACACCACCGCGCAGTCCTCCACTGGCTCTCTACCCACTACTCCCAATCCAGATCAAGATGCTGGCACGACACCTGACGCACTGCCATTTGTCTCGCCCGGCACCATAGGCCTTCCATTCACCGATCTCACTGCGGGTAGCAGCTCGTCGACCGTTCTGTTCACGGTCACGATGAACGTTCTTGTACAGAAGAAGCCAGGCAAGGAACGAAGTGATAAAGGGGTCAAACGGGGTGAAAACGCACGCAGTAAGAAAAAGGCTGCACAGGGACATGATGTCTCTAATTCGGAGTCACGCTGATTTGTGTAGAGGTACACGGAATCTGCTTGATATAATACCCTTCCTTTTGTAGTATTTATTACAATGCATTGTGAACACTCAATGTCACTACACGCACAGTACAATCAGGAGAGTTCACCGTGCGTTCATCATGATGCACACGACGCATCGAACGATACGTCGAACAACACATTGAATGACGTGTGGTGCACGTTTTGCATATGATTTCTGTCAATCTCAAAATCAAAATTTACCTTTGCATTTCGACATTGAACTTTCAGTGTGATGACGACTTTGAATGCGACACACATGGTTGAGAGACAGTCTCAGGCATAAGAAAAACAAAGACTGGCATACAGCATATAGAATATCATACAGGTATTTCAATAGGTTGTACATAAGGCCATGCAAGGAATGCATTGATCAATACCTGCAGGCAGATGCGAGGGCGGGCAGCGAGGCATTGTGGAATGCGCTGCTGAGGGCTCTTCCGCCAGCGAGGCCGACCCGAACGCGAATGTCTCCTCTGGTAGAAATGGCGACTCGGGCGCGATCATCTCTTCTG
Organism: Phlebia brevispora; assembly: GCA_027627325.1. Classification (NCBI taxonomy): domain Eukaryota; kingdom Fungi; phylum Basidiomycota; class Agaricomycetes; order Polyporales; family Meruliaceae; genus Phlebicolorata; species Phlebicolorata brevispora. The sequence goes on from JANHOG010000795.1 coordinate 2,938, forward strand.
CAGGAGAGCACGGTCCTCACGCTGGAGTAGGGGTTGCGGAAGTAACAGGCAAAGACTCTGGGACAACAGACCAAATGGAGATACGACCAGCGTCCGTCGGACGCGGCGGCAGTGTTGATGGTCAGAGTGAGTTTCCGTCTTCGTGAGCAACAACTCCCGCTAATTCTGAGTGTGGTATAGACGATGGGGATGGAGGGACTGCGTCTAAAGATGCCGAAGAATTGTCAGATCACGGAACAGTCGAATTCGTACGTGACGTGAGCCATGGGCCTGCAGATCGGCACAATATCGCTACGACGCAGGGTGATGGAGAGGAGACGAATGAGGTCATTTTAGAGGAAGCCGTGGATAAGGAGGAGGTTGGAGATGCGCGCAGTGGTCAATCTGGCTGAGTGTATTGGAGAATTGCCGCTTCTTCGTTATGGTGTGCCTCCACTTATCTGTATGTGGACATCGCGTTGCTTCGTGCCTTTGAGACCGTCGTATTATTGGTTACGGGGTTCTTTTTTTAGACTGGTTGACATATTTCTGTCGATTCGACGAAGCTTTGGAGTCGCTCACCACGCTGTCACACGCTCTGCAGCGTTATATTTGTAACTATGGACTCTAAATTATGATTGGATGGTGCCGATGTGCGGTCGATGGGTCTTCACCGGACGATTGAGGTGCAAAGCATATCCGTATGGTAGGTACGGCTAGTGTCGATGGCCTAAGCTTTCGAGAACGTTAGCAGCTTTGACGGCAGCAAAACTGCAACACTAACTCGCTATTCTACGTGTTATAATCCTCTTCGGTATCGCCTAATTGAAGGGCTACAAGCTAATTTCTTGCATTGTAGGGCGACGTCGAACTTCCGAGTCCAAAGGCAAGCTATGAGAACAGAGCCGAAGCTTGCTGTGTTTTTGGTCTTGGTGTTGGTCTTCATTTAGATCTCTGTGTGAGTGTCGTCGGAAGGAGATCTCGAAATTTATCAATACACTTACCTGCAGAAGGAGGCAGCGAAGTGAAAGCCAGTCGAGGTGACGGTCAATGAAGCGGTCGTCTGAGTCGGCCCGAGCGCCGCGGTGATTTCGATACTAGACGCTCGACACCGACAACTTTGAACGCGACGCCACCCTTGTTGAATCCGGTCTGTATGCAAAACTCCGTACGACCAGTCCTCGACCCTACGTACGTCCCTCTTTAGCGAGTTCAGATTGTTAGCATGCCCACATGCCTCCAGTCTTCCCAGGTTTCCATGCTCCATCGGCATCCTCTCTCAAGCCTGCATACCTGACCACGAGTCCCAGACTCAGCGCGTCCTTACTCCCTGCCGATCGCCTCAATCGTGCGGTACAAGCACGCCTTTAGTGCTCCTCGCATAACGTCTGTTCCTCTCCCAGCTACCGTCATGGCCTGAGGAAGACTCCCGAAGTACACATGCGGCAGGACGCTCTCCAACTTGAGCCGGACGACTCAACGATTTACAGTCTGTCGTACCTCCTTCTCTCGCTACACATCCGCGACTAGATGTAGTACGTGTTCAGTACAGTCACTCCTCTGCGCGCTGGCTGCGCGAGTGCCTGCGTCACGAAAGCCTGAAGGATAGCATTGCTTGCGAAGGATCGGCTCACGGTGCATACTTGTCTTGCATCTCTCAGCTGCTCGTCAGCGATTTTCATGCAGCCCGCTATCCTGCAACTCGCATCTCGGCGCGCTGGCACCCGTTGTCGAACGTATCGGCTCTCACAACCGGGAGCGGGCGTCCTGCGTCCAGCTTGAGAGCCCTGTTTTCGCAAGCGAGGTCGGCGGACGATGAGACCTGTTCGTCTCCGGAGGGTGTCGCCATTCATTGCAAGTGGTTCAGACACGCAAAACGATGGGCGTGGGCCGACGCAGGGATGGATCCGCTCGCCGGTACCTCGATCGAGGCTGAAGCTGTCTCTTCGGGTGATAGCAACAGCGATGATGAGGCCGATCTCGCGATCCATGAGTTTGGTCTGTATGCAGATGTAGTAAGCATGGACTCGTCGACAAGTGCACGTTCGAACAGTCAGGAATAACCGATGTGGTTCGATATGACAATGTCGTCAACAGTCAAACAGTAAGTACTTGTTGCATGTGTAAAAGAATCCCGTATTGATGCTTCCTGTATTCAACGCAGCCAGATCTCGAGGAATAGAATGTCTTCGAACTCACTTCAAAGTGACGGGCCAACAGCAAACTCAGATTCCAGTTTCGCAAAGGCTAAGGCTATGACTTCGTAAACAGGTAAGCGCTACCCGAATTGGTGTACATTATACTGAAATGCAATATGCTCGGTATATTCACAACATAAGTCCGTTCGGTCGTCAAAAGTCCAGTAATGGTCCAATTATTGATCACCACCGTCTGAGTCTCGGTAGCTCATATGGCAATACCGAAACTACCGAAGCTCCAATAAGTCACAATCTCGCCACTTAAACGACGTTGAGTGTGATGTTGCTGATGTCGAGGAGAGGGTACGGCCCGAGCTGTATAGATGCAAGGACTTCAATTAGCCGTATGTTTCTCGTCATAAGCACACCAAACGTACCCCAACCAACACCAAGTGTGTCAATAAGAGCGCAGCGGCGCCCTTGGGGGTGCTCGACGGTATGGTGACGGTGTAGTTCTCGTGGAATCCCAGGCTGATGGGAGGCTCGACTTCGGGATCGAAAGGGCCGTAGTGCAAAATCGTGCCGAGGTCCTGCGAGGCATCGAAGCCGTCGCAGGTGCCTGCGGGTGCGATGCCGACACAGCTTTGGAGGGACAGCACGATGGCGATATCGGTCGAACCCGTCAAGGAGTCCTGACCACGTATGATCGTCAGCATCAGGCAAGGGTGGAGAGTGGGAGGGAGTACGTACAGGCTTCCATACGGTAACGGTGACGTTGGAGCCCGGGGTAACGTCGGTGCCAGGAGCGGGCGCCTCAATGAACGCCGACTGAGCGAAGGCAGAACCCACGAGGGCGGCGAGAGCGAAAAGGTACTTCATTGTGTTGGTCGTGAGGTTTAGAGAGGGGTTTGATAGTTTGCTTGGGAGGCTGGGGCGTGAACGCGAAGCTGAGTGACCGAGTTGGTTGAAGGCTCCATCCAGCCACGTAGAACTATATATTCGTGGAGCAGCCGAGCGGGCATCGCTTGAGAATAGGGCCATCAAGACCGGGCCTCCCAGAATGAAAACGCGTGTTGCCCATCGAGTATGGAATTGCCGGGCAGTTTCGACCGACGCCTGCAGTCGGCAGGAAGCAAAGCGGTGCAGGCGGTATGATGAGTGTTAGACAGGCCTGGCGTCCCCGAAAGCTGATGCGCTTTGTCCTATGGCACTGTGCGATGTAAGCTGGTAATATACTGCGATCATGCGTCCTCGAGACCTTGAGGCGTGGTGGTGTCGTAATGATTGCGGAGGTTTGTACAGCCGTTCCAGTGAAAGTCAGTCACCTGTAGAGCGCCGCCTCAGATGTGCCAGAGACGGGGAGTTATGTAGCTTTAACACCCGCTGCCATTGCTGTAAGAAACCAAAGAAAGCGACATGCCGATATTGTGGAATCCAGGGAGGAAGTGGTTGCGGCAAAAGAAGCGGGGAGATCTTTAGCGCCTATTCATTGCCACTTGCCGCCGTGATGCGGCGCCGTCCTCCCAGTGCTTTTTCACTCTTTCGCCACGCTGGCAGTGCGTCTGGGCTAAACCTGCACCGCGTACAAAAATATCAACGAGGGCGTGCAGTGCCACTGGTCTGTCCTCTGCTCTCGTGCACAGAGCATCGCGTCCCCGAAATGGTCTAGGTCTTCAATAAACCCTATTTCCTCTACCTGGCAGGGCATATGTTTGTGAGTCTACCATACAAGTCAGATGTCTACTCATCTATTGGTCCGTACTATGTGGTTCATCCAGGTGGCACATCGACCTCATCGGTCTGCTGGTCGCCATTACGCCATGTTGCCATCAATTACTCGACCATGGACAATTGCGCTACTTGATGAGTCCGGTATACGTCGGAATTAACCAGGGCTCGGTATGGTAAATCTGAACGATTTCTTTCGGCGCAGCCGTGCCATCATTTTTCAGTGGGTAGTAAGCTCGTGGCGGAGCCGCATCCATTGGGCGTGCTGCATTTTAGATTACGCTACAACTATTAAATGGGACAGTCCAGCACGCACGTTTAGCTGGAAATAGAGACCATTTCCTACGCTCGTATGTTCATGCGGTTACGGTCTTGCGGTACAATGCATTCCTACAGCCTCCGCCAGAGATCGCCCATGCGTGCGCGCACTTTAACGAGCATCTGCGCACAGCTTCATTGACGGGCAATGCAAAATGGAGACTAATAGACGTACGTAGGGGTGCTATTCCAGGGTTTACATTATAGAGCGGGGTTAGTCATCGCTCTCACTGCGCCGCTACTCTGCTCGATGTGATGCAACAGGACAGAATTGCGGTAACCTGGGCGCGTTGCGGTGTATGAGCGGATGATGCGCACAGGCAACGGACTGCGAACGTGGAGATGTTTAGACCGCGTGAATAACATAGTGCGGTATTCGTGGGATTCGTGGTATGCTGAGGTACGTCTCGTTTGCCATCTCCTACGTTGTGAAAGTTGCTGTGTCGATATTTATTACTCAGACGCCCTGAGGTAGGCCTAGGTCCAAGTTCTAGGTTCTTTCACGCATGCGGATAGGTGCCATTCAGCGACGAGTATCTCTGTCTCAGATGCTGCTGGACCATGCGCACTCGCCGGCGTCTTTGTGGCGCTTGTTGAAGATCGGCGTAAGTTCCTCCGAGTAGCCAATAAAATGTCTCTCAGATACCAGGAAGAACGACGGGAAGGTTAATACATCCACAAATCGGCGAAGCGCTTCTTCCCGTCGCGCGTTTGAGGAACCGTACTCACATAGTTGGCAGCGAATACTCAACGGCGCACGCGTGCTGCGATGCTCGAGGCACGATTGGGTCGCCGTCTCGCCGGCCGCTTCACGAGCGGGGGCATCCTTTGGATTTCTGATTTTACTGCTCTCTCATTCTCTTCATCATCCTGAGCACCCGCTCAAAAATGCTGCAACCATACCATCATTTTCCCATTTCTCAGATGTCGAAGACATGTGTCTTGCGCCTGCTAGAGGGGCGTCCTGGAATGGTTTTTGAAAGGATGAAAAACTTGATATTAGCATATTAGGACTGGTAGTGCTGCTTGCTTGCGATGTGAGGTTGGGCCGTGCGTATCAAGTGTACTGCAGTGACTCAGAAGAATGTTTTTTCCTATGTATTTAAAATGTGGCTCTCACGCGTTGATAATCTTACTCGTTCATAGTAAACCGCGTCATATATGCTGTATATATCTCAATTTTCCTGTCATGATCTAATTCAGTGTGATTGCCTCGTTATAAGAGTTCATTCCGTCCTCTGCCCTTCAGTTTCCGATCTTGGCGCCCAAGCGTCAGAGGGAAAGCGCGCGTACACGCCGGACTCGGATAAAGTTCGGCAATCTTTCTAGTCTATCACCCTGAACAGAGATGCGACGACGACGCCTAATGCTTTCAAAAATTACTGCTTCAGTCACAATCTCATACCATTTTATCTCAAGGAACACGAGCTGATTGTTGTCAACGACCGACTAAAGTGATACTGCTGGCGTTCTGGAGTCGGTCGGGTGCTACACGAGGCTGTGGCGGAGCGGTGACCGCGAGATGTCGGCGCCCACAGGGCTTGTGAGTGAGTTGATGAGTTTCCTCCGTGTCTATTGTCTCAAGACTATCCAGTCTCCACTATCTCCCATTCACGTGCGTCTTTCCTTGCTATATCACGCACACCTTCGCATCTGAAGCGTACGAAGCAGTGCGAGCGCGGCTGGAACGTCTTCCGCACTCTGAGAGGTTTCCTGGGTTTGAATCGCTGGTAGAAAATGAACGAAGAGGTGCGTTTCTTCGGTTGTACTATTCCTTTTGCGATCAAAACATGACGACCATCGTCTGCAGAGTAATGTGCGCTATGTATCCGTGAGCGGTCCGACTGGCTGGGCAGGCATCGCACAGACGATAAGGGATGTAGATGAAGACAAGATCAAGGACTACAAAGAAGACATCGATACGCTCCTCGTCTTCGTACGTATTCCTATGTGCTTGCGCGAATGTTTCCTGACAACCTACCTCCATGAACAGAGCGGCCTATTTTCGGCCGTCTTAACCGCATTTGTCGTTGAATCGTATCAATCACTATCGCCGGACCCCATGACGCCAGTCGTAGCACTTCTCGGTCGTATAGCAGCCCAAACGCAAAGCTATACAATCACTGCAGGCACAATTAATTCCACGTATTCCCCTACTTCCGACATAGATCACGCCTTTGAGCCACTGCTCTGGGCGGTCCGGGTGAACCAGCTGTGGTTCGCGAGTCTCACCATCACCCTGATTACAGCGTCCTTTGCCATGCTCGTCAAGCAATGGCTGAGGGAATATCTGTCCATGGAGTACACATCCCCGCACGAACGCTTGCGCGCTCGCCAATTTCGCCATCCGGGTCTTGCGACATGGAAAGTATTCGAGATCGCGGGCCTCCTCCCGATATTCATACAAGTCGCGCTGGGCCTTTTCCTCCTTGGCATGTGCTTCTTCACATACTCGGTCAATGTTAGCGTGGGGAAGAGCAGTGTAGTCCTCGTCAGCGGCTGGGTCTTCCTGTTCACCAGCGCAACTCTAGCGCCCATTGTCTCTCCTCGTTGCCCCTACAAGACAGCGCTGCTGAAAGGCATCATGGTTCAAGCCAGAAGAGGCATTAGAAAGCTCTTCTCTTCGCTCTCGCTTGCTGTAGTCAGACGGGATCTTCTGTCCGTCCCCGAGGGCCTTGCAAACACCGTTCGGCTCGCAGCCGTAGGTCTTCCCAGGGCTATTGGTAGTTCGCACCCCAGATCCTTGTTCGGACAGTACTCTTTGGAAGAAAAGGATGCTCTGAAGCAGAATGTGGACGAATTGGAGATCCTTAAGGAGGTTGACGCTTTCTTTCTGGACGACGATTTGCTCGCAACCACCATCTTCGAATCGCTAACACAGTACCACGAAGATCCGTCGGTCATCATCAAGTTCGTCCTGATGGCGGTCAACCTGCGACTCAAGGGCCCAGAGCTTACCCAGCCGTTGACCTCGAGACCGGACTTGCGGCGGTTGACGAAACGAGGTTGGGTAGCTGTTTCCGATGTCGTTGGGAACACCGTCGTCCATGCCTTTTCTCAGCAGCAGCAGATGTCGAGTGTGGAGAGCTGGTTCGAAGACGCCCTGAGGCTCCTTCTATCGCATTCAGATCAACCCTTGACGCCGATCGCAACCAAGGCGTTGGTCCGCTGTGTACGGAAGTCGACAATTTCTCATTGGGTTCACGTCCTCAGGTCATTCAATCCGTCATCAAGTGGTCTCGCACCCATTCTGCACATCCTGGCGCCTCTGGAGAGCCATATGACGGAGCTCATTCGCAGCTACGAGCTCCCAGCACCGAGTGCGATTTCGTTGGTAACTAAATTCTACGAGCTGGAAGGGAACGTCTCGCCTCTCACGTCACCGTTGCCGCCCGTCATCGATCTACGTGCACTATCCGAGTCAATGTGGACGTTCGGCTCACATGTTCTGGGAGAAGCCATCCTGCGTGCCCTCGAGAAAGAGCTGGACCCTAGCGCTATGGGCACGTGGCTGGACGACGCAATCAGCATGCTCTTAGCAGCATCTCCCCATTCTCTCCATACAGCCGGCACCATGGCCTTGGCCGCGCTGTGCGAAGAGACCGCGCCTTATCACCGGTTCGCACCGTACCTGCAAGGGGCGGCATCCCCTACCAATCCACAATATCCCTACGTCTTCACAACCCCTTCGCAACGTGTGCAGCTCGATACCGTCGGCCAGCAGCATGCACTGGTTTCTGAGAGAGATCCTCCACGCTGTGCCCTGTTCGTCTAAATGCACTCACGAGGCGTACCCCAACGCGCCACCGGCCTTGCTATTTCACGATCATATCCAGGGCCAGGAAGATTGGGCGCGGTACTACGTTCTTCTGCTGATGGATCGTGTGGCGGAACTCCCAACAGTCTTCACCACTTGGCCGGCCGGCGCCACGAACAGCTTGTACACATTGCTGTCTTGCCCTGTTCCGTACAATCAACTACCTGCTGGCACCTCCGACATTCTGTGGCGGATTCTTTCGACCGAGGCCAGTACAGGTGGTTCTCTACAGGGACTCGTCAGTATAAGCGAAAAACAGCATGGGTATATTCACATGGATGCTGCGATCGAAAACGTGGTTGCACTTGTTACAGAGGCGGACAGCGAAGGTGCGCTTTGAGCGCAAATTCACACTCTTATATTCGCGCTGACAACGGCTGATTTCCAGGCCGCCGCCGTTTCCTCGAGCTGAAGTCGGCTCACTGCCAGAGATACACCGCAGATCCGCCCTCCGTCTACGATCACGACATCGAACTTAATAGCGTCCGACTGTGCGCCCTGATAACCCGAATATATGGCAATGTAAAATCGGATACAACTTTGCATGAGGCCTTCCGCAAGTTCTACGTCGACTGCGCTATGGCGATGGAACGGTTCAGGGAGAAGAAATACCCCTCTGTCACGAAGACTGAGCAAGCGGCGACAGTTCACTTAGCAGAAGAAGGGCTGTCATTACTAGACTCGCTGGAACCGGTCGCCGAGGGCACTGATCTTGACAAGTGGGTGTCGAGCTTCCAGCCAGACGACTCTGTGTTCCCCGATGCCATCTTCGAGCAATTGGCGCTGTTCGTCTCCGAAGATGTCGCTGTCCGCTTCAAACGCGTCAGACGCCTGAGAGCGAAGGGCGTCGGGCGACAGGAGATAGGACCTGCATC
>JANHOG010000796.1:0-11792 GCA_027627325.1 Phlebia brevispora
GGTCGGGAACCGGAGTCTGGTGGATGTTAGCGCCGGCCCGAAGGGCGGAGCGTAACAGTGTCTCCAGGCGTTCACGTCGTTCATAATAACTCCAAGAGCCACGAATATGCAGAACTACATGAAAGTACCTTCGACTTCCGAGGCAAGTGCGTCATATCTACCTTACTGTTGATGCTGATTACGCTCAGCCTGAGAATTCGGTGACGCATCAAGACGATTGGGGTGAGCTGACTGGCGGGGAATGGGGCTTAGGTCAGAGGGGGCCAGGTGAATGGGATGCGAGGTTGCTAGAGACCGGATGGGGAGTGCCGCCATCATGGGGAGAGTTACAACAAGGAGGTTGGGGAGATTGGAAGCCTGTACCGAAGGTCAGTGACGACGGAATGAACAACTGGGTGCGTATCAAGTTGTTATTGCTAACCATGTCATTGTTGACCTGTGCTCAGCTTGACGAGGTCACGGATTCCGCCCTCAAGCGCATACGCCAGGAGGTGACTCAGCGGCGAGTACGGTTAATGGTGTACCCAGACGTAAGTCATTCTGTTCTTTGCACAATTTGAGTCTCATTTTGCTACAGAGGTATCGCGAGCACCTCCCGGCGCCCGTCATCGTGAAACTGTCTGGCTCGTATCTGATCTTGCAGGACTTACCTGCTGTGCGCGATCACTTCGGTCTCGGGGAAGACACCTTACTCGATGTGTGGTCTACGCCGGGATGTTCGTGGCGCACTGTTCCCGCGTCTCAGCCGATCTATATAGCGTGGGAGCACAATGTGGTCATTCGGATACACGGAGGGTACTGCGACCGCACATTTTGGCGGGAGATACGACTATGTCAAGAGGGCACAGCAGCCTTAGTTGATGACCCGCGTGCAATAAATATGGCAGATTAGGTACCCCCAGAAGCGGCCTCCTAGTTCTTCTTAACATGATACTACAGCTTTGACTCGCAGTCTTCGTGGCGCCGCGGATCCAATGCTCATCATTGCCATCCCCTATCAACTCCCTAATAGCCTATGTCTTTTGATTGTCGTCCAAGAGTGCGCATTCACAAATCCCACAACCTCGCACTCTCAACAAATGGAGCTAAGTTGATCAGGCAGTTTTCTCATGTCAGCATCGAATGTCTCTCAGCATGCCGAGCGGTGAGATGCTCCGCAAGGATAGCATCTTCATCTATACCGCTTGGATGCTAGTGCTCCGCGGCACTCAATATCCATATATATCCTGCCAGTCTATTATTCGGGGTTCTTTGCTGCTTGAGGATCTAGCTACGCTCGGTGACTGGTTGTTCGGTGCCGAGGTATTTTTGAAAAGTCGTATTACATGGTAGAATACTTTGTTGACTACGATGTACTCGAGCCAGAAGCATCGCCTATGTCATGCACCACCGACACTGAAGATATGAGCAATGACAACCTCCCGCGATTCCTGCTTCAGCGCAGCCTGTGCGCAGCCACGGGGCTTGTTCCACCTGCCAGTGAGTGCTGCTAGCCTAGCCTATCAATATGGAGAGAGATGAGCAGGCCACACGCAAGCCCGGGAAAGGGATGTGGTAGTTGTGACCTAGCATAGGGACGTGAGCATTCGAAGGCCTTCGAGCCCCTGATAGTTACATGAGAGGGAGGGGAAGGATGCCCAAAAATGCAACTGTGCCCGCACTGAACTGTATAGGGCAAGGCCCTGTGCGCACACATCAACGGACTGTCGATTGCGCAGATGGCCCGGAGGGAAGAACCTGCTCCTCAAAGCGATGCGGCTCGGAGCGGTGAAGAACCTGTTCCTCAAAGCGATGCAGAGAGCCTGAGCGTCGTTTCAAGCACAGGAGAATGGAATATACTCACCCTCGCGTGAGTGGCGCGGTGTTGAGGTCCGTAAGTGTAAGTGACACACTTTATTATGCTGTATATTTTGTGCACGTTGCTGAAAAGGACATGTCAGCTAGAGTGAATGAAAAGGTAACATACATAGAGAAAGGGGTACCACCGCTGAACTCGCTCACGAGCCACCCAGCCTCCGAGACCCAAGATTCCGCTGCGACAAGCAGCGATGCGATTTGGTGCGCAGGGACGGTTGGAAGGGCGAGGACGTGCATTCAGTTTCCTTGCGTTTGTCTTGCTTTCGCTGCAGTCGGGCTTGCCCCGCACTAGCTCGTGGCGGGAATGGGGTTTAGCGAAGCGAACCATCGAAGTTTGATAGATGATCTTGGACGTCCTAAGTGAAATTCAAGTTGTCGCGTTGTGGCTAACGACCGTACAGCACCATATGTTGTCAGATCTTGTTGAAATGCCATAACACCGCGTAAGTAGAGAATGCAAGATCCGCGACTTGCATCGAACATCAGGCCATCGCTGCCTTCTCCTTCCGTGCTGATGATAGTGCCTCCCTTATCATCTGCTCAGGTTTGTTCGACCAAAGGATCAGGCAAGCATCCGAGTGCACTTACAAGTCCACAAGTACGGGCTCCTCCGTCCATTCAGGGTCATCTTCGCCCAGCAGAATACGCACAACAGTGGCAAATCCGAAGGAAGGTTGAACGCGCTGTTCATACAGACATTGCCAAGGACAAGCCACGTCACGCAGGTGGTCTCATCTGCCTGCAAGGCAACGTGCAGTAGCTCTCAGTACCCACTTGAGCGGAGCGCGTTATGTACGTGAGCATACCGTCGCGCAGGCTATGCGCATGAGCGTCGAGGCATATCCACGGCGCTGCTTGGCAGGGGCGGTCGCCACGATCGTGATGTAGAACATGCTCTTCAGCCCGTCTCCAAAGCTAGACCGGATCGCCTCCCGGATTTTGTCCGAGAACTCTGCGTGGCGCTGCATGCGAGGTCTGGGTGTTAGTCTGAGCGGACACGACGATACCGTGGTGAGCAGACCTTGGTTTGTTGCTGGCTCCGCGTAGCGTGATTGGTAATGCCAATGAATCCACTGAAGAACAACATTCAGACTTTCAGCCCTTTCCATTCATACTGGAGTGTCCGTCATGTAGTTTTCCCAAGGACCGCCCCAGTAATAAAATAGCTGGTCTGGTAGTAACATCCAGGTATAGTCTAGGAATGTAGGGTGGCGCGCTTCGACCCTGCATAGCGCGACTCGAGTCTCGGCGCTAGTCGAATGTGAAGCGACCTTGAAGACCCGATCCGCGCACAGCAACTTTGGCAGCCGCAGGCGCTCGATAACGAGATGAACGTGAGTTATCAAAACCTGCTTCCGCTTCTCTCCTACTAGTCTGAGTGGGACTGACCCCGCATGCAGCGAGTGAACATCTGCAACAGCCCCATGCAATAGTAACTCCAAGTTATGTTTAAAAGAACATGATCAATTCCCTGAAGGAGAAGCCGGAGATTGCTGAGAAGCGTATGTACTCATTATATGGGATCCACGTCCTTGTCACTCATTCTTGTGTTAATGACACCAACCTCTTCGGTGACTTGCCGAAGATTGACTCCAGCGCCGGGGTATCTGAAAGCGCACTGTCGTGACGATTTGGGTGATGTGCCAACAGTCTGACCAGAGGCTCTCTAGGTCGATTTCATTACCACGCAGATTAAGATTCTCACCACTGACGGCGTCGAGACGGTAGACGGCAATATCACGATATGATCATATGACCAGCGGGTAACGATACTAGTTATGGCTCGAGTCAAGAGAGGTCGCTGACGATAGATAGGCTGGGATACACCCTTCCGCTATTCCGCTATTGTTCTCCTAAATGAAGGGTTGTTAACGAAGTCATATTGTGGAGGAGTTCTCGTCGGTGGGTTCTGTTGAAAGCCAGCGTCCTTTTGATACAACGTTGAAGGGACGATGCAGACAGCGGAGGCGAGGAAATGGGTAGGGTAGTCTGTCGCATACGAGGAGAGGGAGGAAGGATTATAGCAGGACGGAAGCGACGAGATCCGAGCCATGGCCAAAGCGATCGTCCTCCGCGCGGATTCTCCATAAACGGTAAACGGCGAGATCGAGCTTTCAAGCATCAATTTCCTTTTTGCGGCCACTTGTCCAATACGGGCTCTAGACAGCTCGACAAGATGGACCGGAATGGCAGGAAGAACTGTTGAATGAACTTTCTCATCTGTGAAGCAGCGTCAGTGAGCATCTCAAGCAATGTCAGGAAGCCAGCCCAACGTACCTATTGTCCCAAGGGGCCGTCCTCCTACTCTGCGACCACCCACGCCGGAAATCGACATGCGCTAAGCGGCCTATACAATGTATCAAATTAATCTCAGCCCTAACAAGGGGAAACACGCAAATTTACCGAGTGACGACGCACAACAGAGTGCGGCGCAGGACAACGCCGAGGAATGCAAGCCGACATCAGCCGTATCATGAGCATCCAACTAGTTGTAAGTGGAGTCTGGTGAGTGGGCGCAGGAAGGCAGAAGAGCTGAGGGTGCAGACGACCTGAAGCGAAGGAATCCGCGCCTTCTCTCAAACCCAGAGCGTATGACACAGGCAAACTCGATTATCAACAGCGACTGGGGTTACTCAACTGCTCAGGGCGGTCTTGTCCAGACTACTCTCAACGCCAGGCACGGCTGCAGCGGCATTCCCTCCCAACGTCGTTATCAACCTCCCCGTATAGCACCTTGAAGTGACAATGCAAAGTTTAATCATGACTATATAAAATCACCATGTTTTCGTGAAGTAGAGCCTGAGGGGAATTCGATCGAGTCTTGCAGTTAGCCTCAGCGCCTATACTAGGACTGACAATCCTGACCGCCCTGAGCACTTGAAAAGTCCCATTAGCAGGACTCAATATGAAGAAATAGACCTCACCAGCGAGAAACCTCTGTAAATTCTCTGATTTCCATCAACTAGCCAGATGGACATCATGTTAACGCGATGATCAGATAGCATAGTGTGCGTACTCACCGTCCTGTATGCAATTGCTTCATTCACTAGACGGCCAGGGCAGTCAGGGCTGTCGAGCCTAGTATGGGCACTTGAAACTTGCGCTAAAGGCAGGCAAGTCGAATTTCCCTGAGGCTCCACTTCATGAAAACATATGAGACCCTATATACACATCACACAGCTTTGCATGGCTATTTCCTGGCGCCATTGGCAGAAGGAAGATACGATGTTGAGATGGCCGCAACAGCTGCGACGATGTCAAGAGCAGCCATGATGACACGACTGACCTGAGAAACTGAGTATCAAAGATGTCAGTAGACCGCCGATCGCTGTGAATGAGTCGCGTAAGTTGCTTGTGCCGGCCCTCTGCCAACTCAGCGTCGTCCTTTAAGCGTCCTCAACCTATACGGCGAGATTTGAATAGACCGTGCCAGTCTACTTGCCTGCCTTTTGGGCCTCATGCAAAGGAGGGAGCCCCTGGCGGTCGTGGAAGCTGTAGGCGCCATGGGACATGGGACAATAGAGATTATCGAGGGAGATGCCATTGGTTTCTTAGGCCGAAGGTAGCGTAAAGCCTTGTAGAAGGTGCTTTCATCCGAGTGTTGTTGGAATAGAGCATACTTGTCAGTGTTGTTCCCAAGGTTGTGCCTCAGGCGGTCCAGAGACGAGGGGCGGACCTTGGGCTGTGCACCGGTGGGCAAGTCCTTTGTCAGTGTGTAAGATATGCATGATGTACTGGCTTCGGGGTGCATGTACTGCCGACCCTCCATACCGACTATGTTGTTTGCATCTCTGCTCAGGCTCTGGTTGCAGGACAGGTCAAGAGCGTCCTACTCCGCATTGTATGAGTAAGTTTGAGATGGTTATACTATCCCGATACTTACCATACTTGCACTCATGGACGCTTTATTGGTCTCGCCAACTGGAGGATCCACGTCCATTGCGTCATCATCCACGTAAACAGGAGGATCCACGTCCATTGCGTCATCAGGAGGATAACTGTCCGTTTTGTCCATTTCGCAATCGTGCATAGGAAAAGTGAAGGGTACGATGACTACAGGAAGGTCCACGCAGGACGTATTGCTAGCTGGGTCCCGACACTGCAGAGAAAGCTCGCAAGGAGGGGCGTACGGCACATCCGGGAGAATGAACATTGTGGATTCTGTGAGTGTGTATTGAGGTGGTTTGTAAGAAGTGGATGGGACAGCGTAAGTAGAATGCGCTGAGGTGAGATATGGTGGTGTATATGATGGTGGATTACGAAGGCAGGCGGGACAGCGAAAGGAAGATGTGCTGATGTGAAGTTTGATGGAGGGTATTGCGGTGGTTTTTTAGATGCGGGAGGGGCAGCGCAAGCGGAATGCGCAGGCGGAACGATTGACGCAGCGATTGCCGGTTTGTATTGTTGCGAGGCGAGAGGGGCAGCGAAAGTAGAATTCAAAGACATGGAATGCGGCGGTTTTTTAGATGCGAGCGGGGAAATGAAGGTGGAATGTACTGGCGTGGGCTGAGGTCCCTTGTTGAAGACATTACCCTGCGTATGTGAGCGCCCCCGAGTAGGTCGTTGAGAGATAGAAGCAGAACTTCCTAATACAAACCTGGGGAGTTGTTCAGAGACGTGAGAAGTTGTGAAAGTGAAATTTCCTGGTGCGGATTGAGGTAGAGGCTGAGAGGCGAGCCAATGAGCGAAAGTGGGCTGAATTGAAGTGCATTCAAATCTCTGGTTAGACGGAAGCAGGGCGTCGGACGTCAAATCCATCGAGTCCTCGTAAGAGAGCCCGGGATTCGTTCCCACACAGTCTAAATACATCTCCATGTTCCCTGTAGTGGAAGTCGACAGAGCAGCTGCAGTGGAAATCGATAGAGAAGGTGCAGTGAAAGTCGACAGAGTAGCTGGTGCCACGCGGTTTGCACTGCTGTCCTGGTTCGATGTGTCTATATGTATTCCTGAGCTCGAAGCCTTCTGGCTGCATCCCGGGGCGCAGGACCGCTCGAGTTGCTCCCGATCCGCGAGGTATGCCGAAGATGTTGATGCCACGCTCTGTTCTCGTGTTAGCTCGGGGGTCTCCTCACGTTCGTCGCACTGCATGCATACTGTCAGTGTTTGGCTCTACGCTGAACAAACTATTCTGGTACCTCAGCAATCTGAGGTAATTTGTATGACGGTGCGCCCAAATTGTAACTTCGGTGATCCACGCTCTTGCCTTTGTCCATCCAGGTAGGGCGGACTATCTGATCACCATTTGTGTCGCCATCGGAGGCATCGACCCCATGTACCTTAGGAGGTATCCTGAGGACCAAAGATCGAGAGACCTGTCGCCGGCCATCTTCATATGTTCGTGCGGCGACGCTGGATAAGGGTGTTATGTACTTCGACTCGTCCTCTTCATTTGTTTGACCTTTTATGGTATCGCCAGCCATTGTCTCATCTCTATTCTCTTTGTCGTCCTCATCTTCTGTGCTCTCAGCAACCATCCTATCGTTTCTATTCTCTTTGTTGTCCTCAGCATCTTCTTCAAAGCGATCTGGCACGGGACTCATGGGTGATGATGGCGAACGACCACCCACTGACCACACGTCGTCATCATCGGCGTAATCCGGTACGGGAATCGGGCATACTGCTGGTGAAGGAGCATTTGACCGCACGTCATCATCAGTGGTGTTAGGAATCGTGCTCTGTGTTGGTGAAGGAGTACCCGTTGACCGTGCAAGATCGGAAGGGCCTTCGTTGTGGTGGGAGCCTGTCGTAGCGCGTCATTTTCCCATACCGATAAGGCCGAAGGAAAACAAAACGCACTCGATTCTGCGGTGCGTTCTTTGGGGTTGGACATTGTTTCTGCCAGCATGTTCAGTAAGGTCGATGTGGGCAGTTCGACTCGATCAAGGTGGTTGTTTGAAACAAAGCATGGGGCGCGAGCGGCGCACGGCGCACGAGCCGGGCATTCGAAAATTTGTTTCTGGAATATAATGCACATCAAAGGATCTTGTAGCTTGAGACTGAGTAGAATGCCATCGAGCCCCTCCCCACACCGATCGCTGACATGGTAAGCAGTTCCGGCATATTTCAGATGCCTGCCTGAGACAGCTCACCACGAAAGGTAGCCCAATGGGCGAAGCGGTGTGTATGATTTACCCAAAACATGTCTATGTTGTCGCCTCAGCTTTCACGCAATCTCCATATAGTATGATTGCAGGCCCCTTTCACCTTTGAGATCCCTCTTCACCCGTGCAGCCCTCTGGCCAGTGACTGACTGGAAGACTCGAGCCTGAAAATGCGCCGCACCAAGAAGCGTCCACCGCTTTCGTCAAGATAGTTGTAGCCCCAAAGCGAAGGCATTTGATGCTCAGTATCCGAAGAGGAGGCCCCTGCTGAAGCTCCGGTCGGATGGTAAAAGATCCAGGACGGATCGGGTAGCTACATTGGGCAACAAGACCGCTCCAGGTACGTCTCTCTGCCTCATTTCATTTGTTCACTCCACGGCATACGCGAGTGTCCTTACGCTAACGAACCTGTAATTTGAATGCGCACTGATTAGTTCACTTGCAGCGGACCAAACTAGATAGGACAAACTGCAAGAACTGGTTTGCAAGAACTGGTTCGTTACAGGCCGGTACGTCGGTACATCGTACAAGGTTTCGTCGCATGATGCCATTTTGCACACGAGGCAGCGAGTCTTGCTCGCCAGCACGCCTTTTAACTGTCGATACACCGGCGGCGTCGCGGTCGCACTGGCAGACAGCATATCACGTGCTGATCCTATTCTCATCTTTCTCATGATGGTCGATATCTGTGCTGAATATCTGGTAATTCTCTAATTTCATTGAAGAAATAAGTGCCGGCATCGACGATTGGCTGAGAGCCAAACCATGGGCCCAGGCGAATCCGCGCAAGAATATGAGCGAGCGAGTGGTGACAAGCTTAAGCTCAGGCTTCCTCATGCCCACCGGCCATCACTGTAGAATTGGTGCAATACGCGAGGTATCATCAGCTGCAGTCAGGTCGCATACATTGAGGCGATCTGCATCCACGGCGAGGATAAAAAAACACTAGCGTAGGCTGGTGTTTTCCATATTCCTATAAGGTCTTGGGCAGCACGAGATTTGAATTTGCTGTAGTCGGGAGGCGCGCTAAACGCCGTCGGGTGTCTGGACTTCTGGACTTCGTCGACGATATGGCTCTCATCACGTCCAACGACGAAGTCCAGACACCTCGACGGCGTGCGCCTTCCGACCACAATGATGAGTGTAGGCGAGTTGCACTAGTGTGTTCTGTAACTTCTCGCTGCTTGCTATGAATGTCTCTGCCAGTGCTCGCGAGAAAATCAATTTGCCTCTTTTGCCTCACCCCTTCAGTCTTCCAAGCAAAGAAAGAAATTGGAATGTTAACGATAATGCTTATGCTAGTGTATACTCACGTTTCTAGGTCCATGTTCCTTCAATTCAAGTTTACTCCACACGGTGCTCCAAACAGCACTGAATGTTATTTGCATCTTTCACAGGAATTATATCATTAGTGATACTATGTGATAGAGATATTCTCAACAAAAAGAGCCCAAAAACTACTTTGAAAAGTAGACTAGACTAGAATATACATCTTTACTCTAATCACACGGGAATCGACGGGGTAAGATAGCGGCACGGCCAGCGACATTGTAGAATCTTTGAGTATAATGGGAGCACATGGCTACCTCTATTCTGGTCAGTTCGTCGACGCTAATTGCAGCCGTCAGAGGCGGCAACGACTTGATCTCTTCAGGGACGTCGGGCCACCGATGCATGATAACGCGTAAGGCTTCTAAAGAGTGCACTCGATCCTGGATGTCGCTTGCCGCAAGTCCCTCGTTACGAGTTGGGAGAGTGGACAGAATGAGCGGACGGCCTCCAAAGACCTTCTCTATTCTTCCACGACGAAAGTTTTCCACATGTTCAGCTACATCAGGGTCCACAGCTTTGTTCGGGACCATGTGCCGGTCAAGCTCAGTGAGCTCGCAACGGAAGCCGACTTCACACAGCTCCCACAAGATCTCGCGTGTTTGTTGCACCGAGCTCGGCACCCACTTTTTGCCATACCACTCAAACCGCTGCGCAGCATGCTCAAAGACTTCATCCACTCCAAGAGCCCGTTGTAACACGCCATAAACTTCGCGACGACGTTCGGACGACTTGGTCGCTTGCTCGATGGACGGAAGTTTGAAGTCTTTCATGTTCAAATAATCGCGCCATTCCTGGGGCCTGAGGGGACGACAAGATTTTCTGTCCATTGCTTCATGATTCAGGATCCAGAACCACGCATCGCGTATGCGCATCCAGTTCGTCAGGTACTCCTCGGTGCGACCTTCAACTGTAGATCCGATGAGCGTAAGAGGCTCTGGCACCCAGTAAGGCCAGACGGCATCATGAGGGGCAGGGCGAGAACGATCGACTCGCCACAAAGCGCTTTGCCAGGCGGGGATGCGAGGAGGGTATAAATCATCGCATACATCTTCGAACTTGGTCCGCTTGTCACCTCTTGCGAGAACTTCTTTCTCAGGCTTTCTTGCCGTGCTGTCATCCTTGTTCTCCGCGCTGTCATCCTTGTTTTTCGCATCCTGACTTTTCTTCTTCCCCTTTGCTTTCTTGGGATTCTTCTTGGGATCTATGATAGCAGTCAGTATTGCGTATTATTGTAGACACTAAGCACTTACACGGTTGATGACGCGAGTCACTGGAATGAGGAGTACGATCTGCCAAAGTAGTAGCAACTGGCGTAGGTGCGGAACCCGATGCGGAGGGACCAATGAGCGTGACAGTTGGCGTAGCAGGAGCAGGCAGCGGTCTCGGGAGCATCCGCTCAGTAGGGGGTATCCCAGGATGAAGTACCCCGTCCAAGTCTCTATACACGTGTGCATGTATAGCGATAGCTAATATGTGCTTCTCGCCAGCCCAACCTTCAAAGATTGGAGCGTTCGGAAAGGGACCGCTGTCCATCCGAAACTGTGCCGTAATAGGTTCTACTATATCTTTGATGACCTCATCGCCGCGAATTTGGTCTGGAACTCTCACGAACCAAACCGGTACACCTGCACGGAACATCCTCTCAGCGATGTCGGGGATATTGGTGAACGCACCCATCAGATCGATGCGTACGCGTGGGGGGCGTGAGCGAGGAAAGAAGCTTAAGTCGTCGAATTTGTACAGCTTGAACAAGTGCACGTGAAACTCGATCCACGCATCAATCATCAGCCAATAGCGTTGAACGCAGGAGTACTGGCGCACAATGTCGGCCTGTGACGAAGGAAAGCCGAGTCTTCGGAAGGCTGCCTTCAAAGACATGAGGAGCGACTCCAGTTCCAACACTTTCTTGTGTTCCTGTAAGAACGCTTCCGCCCTCATCGACATTCTTGTAACCAGAGGGCGAAGTGAATTCTTGCAGAGCTCGGAGACGACAAAAAAAGATCTGGTGACTGAGTTTGGAGCAGGGATAACGTCTTGAGTGAGGAGAGGATTCCACATGAGCATATTGGGGCTCTCAGGATCGGTGGGTTTACGAGGTATGGCCATAAGCCACCTGAAGCGAGCCTGGTCGATGTATAGTTGCGGCCACACCATGGGATCATGCACCCCGAAGTGTCCATTCCACTGCCGCACGACAGCGACCTCTCCGTATACCGGGTGAGGGATATAATCCATGTTAGGTGAGGTAATGATATATCTGCCCCCCTGTACTTCACATCCGACGAGGCCGTCCTCGTGAGTAATAGCTCCTAAAGAAGCACATCAACAACAAACGGGAATGAGAGATGATACAAAACCTTACTTCTAGGAGGTAGAGAACGCGGCAACCGATGCAGCAAAGACTGCTGTGACAGCTCAATCCTCATTTCAATATCGCCATCACCATGGAAGGCGCCAGAGCGGTCGCGAAGTGACAAGGGCGCTGGGGAGGAACGGCTTGAA
>JANHOG010000797.1:0-11789 GCA_027627325.1 Phlebia brevispora
CCAGGAGGAGACAGCGATCGTGCTCAGAGGACGTCGGGCTCGGGAGGGGATGGGATTGAAGGAACGATTGACGTGCCAGATGTAGGCAGCCCGGGAGGGATGGAGGAGGTATGAAGCCCTTGTCTACTGTGTTGCTTGTTCTGTCCTACTCAAACATTTCTACAGGTTCCGTGAAACTGCATTTAGCTCCACAGAAGATGCGAACTCGAATGACTGTCCGCCCTGAATACAAAACTGATTCGGTTTGCTTTGGTAACTGTCGAGACAATCTGAATTGCTTAAGCCCCAGTCTTCTTTCGGTCGGAATACACTCACCATTCATGTCTGTCGTTCGCCTCATTCAGACTTCATGACGCTATGACAAATCTCTGGCATTTTTTAAGATGCGATACCTCACCAATACATGTATTAAGGAATGTATGGCCCTAGTAAAATCGCGGACGCCAAATATTCGCGCTAAACATTGGAAGATCAAAATGATTGCACCCCTTTGGGCGCTTTTCTCGCGTTGTGCGACGCGACGACTCAGTCGACGTCGACCATCAGCCATGTATACCCAGCTACTCGCCACCAAGTCCACAACAGCCACAAGAGGCTTCCATGAATCAAACCGTCTGCAACGTTTAGAAGCAAGCTCCGGGTCTTTAAAAACGCGAATGCCTTGCGCATTTGGCGCCTCAGGCCGCGACCCTTTCGTCCGAGGAGGGTTTGCGTTGTACTGTTGACACAGCGTAATACTCTCGCCAGTAGACGCACAGTTAAAGGTCGGTTTTTCAATGTTTAGAGCCTTCAGACGCTTACTATCTGATTCCCAAATGTCCAGGAAACACGTCTAACGTGGGATTATCGTTCAAAATTGGAAAGGTTTGACTATAGGACTTACGGCGCGAATTTAGGTCTAAGGACAGAGCTGTGGGTCGTATCCAGGTGCGTCGCGTCTCTGGTATAGATTGTAAAGATGCAACTAACGAGCAGGCCGGCGTGCATTAGAAGACCACGGAAGCCCTGATATAGTTGGCTGCGGCAACACCCGTGCTGCCAGCATTCCGCTGGCTTGTCTGATGATTCACCGAACGTTGCTCCAGTATTCGCTTTTCCCCGAGTCTTTGCGTTACTAGGCGGCGCATATATCATCACCGCCATCGCATTCGCGCTTGGTATGGCCCCGGCTACGTCGGCGGTCGTACATCGCGCAGTACCGTCTTTACCGTTGCGGGTCGACGACACCTCATCCCAGAGTCAGGGAATCCAGTCCGCGCATCACCATGCAGACGACCCGGCGATCGGCGTATGTCGTTATTACAAGCACTTATCAGCGCCTTCAACTGTATTTCAGCGAGCCGTTCCCCATCAAGTCCGCCATCTGAATACAGCAGTCATTTTCAGTTCTGCCACCCTCTGCGCTTGACGCTCCAGGTTCCTACGCGATTATCTGGCCATCTCTGCGGGTTTCATATCACGATGCGATGATCGAAGCCTTTTCGTCATGTAGTGCGTGTTCCAAATCTCTTGATGTTCTTACTCACTCACTGGGAAACCGTCAGGAACGCCTGCTGGACTGCACCAGATAGTGACTTCATATTCCTTTTCGGCGCATGCCGTGCAGGCTCATAGATTTGTATGTATCCACAGGTAGAACATCAATACCAACTTCACAACCAACGCGCGCCTTGTTCGCCCAATGCTGTGCTGCGTTCCCTCTGCACTGTGGACAAAGCGCGTCGCCTGCGAGACGTCTTCCTGGAAGGGAACCCGTGCGCATAAGGATAAGATGACGATGAACTAACATAACAGTATGTCTTCTTCTCACACTCAGTGCCGACTTGCAACTTGTATGGCTACATGCAAATCAAGTACGTTGGATCAATGATGGCCCAGCATCCCATACCCCCGGCTTGCCTATGCGAACATTGTCTCCTTGAGCAGTTGCCAGACTGGCATGTTGGGTCAGGCGGCTCGCCACAGTGACTACCAGTACGCACTCTCGTAATTGTCATGCATCTGGTTGCGAGATATCATTGGAGTATAGTGGCTAGCCAACAATGCTGTATTGATGAACATCCAACGACTCGACGATGATCGCAGTACCGCGTTCTAATTTGTACTGTGCGTATTATTTTCTATGCTTCTACTTATGATTATTCTATTGATTCATATAGAAAGCTGTGCAGACGTAGTAAGAATGGCACCGGAACACATCATTTGATCTTCATAGCTGCGAGGGCATATATACTTGCGGTATGCGGCTTTGACCACACACCTCATTTTCTTGTTGCGCTGCCTCCACGCCATACGCCAGATCGATCGTCACAATGTCTACGAATGCCTCCAACTCCGAAGTTATAAGCGTATACGAGACAAAGTGAGTGCATTCTGCGCGTTGCATTCGGGCGAACACATTGACGTCCCATGCAAGCCTGTTAGGAAACTACTTTGTTGTCGCAGCCCTCAGTAAGCGATGGCATGTGCACACAGCACGAAGCGCGACTGAGAACCTTGACCGCAGCCGTTGCATGCTATGAATTTGCGATCACCTTCCGCTACCAATATGAATTTTCCTGGCAGCGGCGGTCATCGGGGGCTACGTGGCTGTTCTTTGCAAACTGGTACTCAACGTTGGCGGCCATCATTGTACAGGTCGCCCCGTCCAGTGCTGAGGTATGCCGCTCACTGCCCAGTATCGGATAATGCTAATGGAGTTTGGTGTATCTCACAGGGGTAATATTCTTCGCGTACATCATATGGCCACGATCTCACAGACAGTATAGCTGCTCCAACCCATCTGTTCAATATTTATTGGGCGTACTGACTGCGTTGCCTGTGATCGTCGTGGCCGGTAGGTTCTTTTCGTTATGCATCTTTGGCATTCGCTCAACAGCACTGCAGCGTTCTCCGCTCTGCGAGTCTTTGCATTATTCGATCGCGCACGGGTCCTTGCTGCATCCGCACTGGGGCTCGGCCTGGTGCCGGTTGCTCTTCAGCTCGTAAGCCCCGCAATGCCGTGCTTCTGGTCAGACTGCATTACTCACGGTGCACCGTGCATCCTAGTACCTGTACAGCCAGAGCGTTCACTACTACGTAGACGACCCGATATTGGGCTCATCGTGCTATGCTAATTACTTGATAACCTCTTCAGTTGTGTTCTAGTGAGTTGTGTTTTTTTTCTAGCACAAGTTCTCTCGCTGATACGGGCGTCATAGCAGTAAGATATGCACTGACGTGATACTTCGACGAGAGCACTGACAAATTTGACAGCGAGTCTTGCTGGATTATTGTGCACAATATCCGCAGATGTTATAGCGATCGCCATAACATGGTTCAAGACGTATCACCATGTACAACAAGCTTCATTTGCTGGGGTCAACGTTACGTTCAGCACCACGCTTTTGCAGTATGGTAGGATATTTGCCTTCTCTGTATCATACACGGCTAATTGCCTAATTTTGATCAGGCACTCTGTACTTCATGTGAGTACATGTCTCTGAGGGGTTATCACGGTGGATGCTCGGATTAAACTCTACATAGAGTCTTGTTCATCGTAAACTTGGCCGAAGGATTGATCGCGATCGTAGTACGTCTGAACACCCCTACATCTTCCCACAGCACTATCCCGTCACATGGTATCAATCTGCTAATTTCTGCATTATTTTCGCAGCCGGCATTCCAGACAATAAACCCAATTGGCGCCTTTACTACCGTGTAAGCTGGCTCGCCATACTCTACTATACCAGACCACTGAAAAGCACAATCCGTAGACTCCCAAACATTATTCTATCGCGATTTCTTATCAACCTGCGCCAAGTCGACTCGCCAGAACCCGACAGCGCAGCACGCTCCTCCCATTTCTCGGCGCCGAGCTTCCGCAGGCCGAGCGTGTCCAGTATTGTTGGTAACTTGGGGGAAATGCTGCCTGACGGTGAGGAGAATCCGGCCCTTGATGACGAGGATCACAACGCCGCCGCAGTATACGAAGATGATATCAGGGCAGATTCAAAGTCTGTCCTGGAGGCAGGGATGTCTAGCGTCCTGGATATGGAGACTGTGTGTATATATTGTACCTTCAGCTTTGCGACTTTGTTGACGCATAATCCTACAGATTGCCTCGATCTAGTGTAGCTCTATAGTTCATAACAACCTCAGTGGACACGCCACAGATGATGTACCCACTGTTTTCTTTGACCCCATGCTTGAGAACGACGCGGGATCGTCGTTCGACTGTGTTGCCAGCTTCACGCTTCTGTTAGATATGACATTCTTCCGGCTGTGTATTTTCCTGACAATTTACGCTTGCTATTATGTAGTAGACTACCGTGTATCCCCTCGTGTCCAGCACGTCCGCTTAGTGCATGCAAGCCTGAGAGCCATTACGCCGTAGTCACAGAATTTGAGTTTGCGGAAAGTGAAATAGATCGCGACTGCGTCGGCGCTTTGCCCCTGGCCGAGCATAGTCATAATTACGACTGCCGAGGGCTACAACCTCACGAGAGACTCTACGCGGTAGACCATACCGGCAGATCTTCAAAGACTGCCAGAGAACCCCTTGGCCTAACACACTGAGAGCGCCCTTCAACTTGCCTTGCTACTTCCTGACCTCGCATGTCTCTTGAACATGTCTTCCTCCAAAACGCATCGATCGCTTTAAATGGGAACGTATGACCCTAGTAACGCCGCAAATGTCAATTCTCATGAATGCAAGCCGGTGAGGAAAGAGAGCCCAAAGCGAGAACGCCACAAAGCTCGGTGATAGCCGGGGTACACACGTGTCGTGATTAGAGCCTCAATAGGTGTCACGCCGCAGGGCGGGATGTGGGTTGCATTATGCGTATCCATGTAGCCTCACTACGTACATCTCATGTCAGATTCTCCCACGGGACACAGGACAGAAGAGGGATGATCAATACAACCAGCAGTGTCGTCGGTACTGCTTACCGGGCGCCATGTATCGCTCCTGTATCTACCATCGTCTCGCGTCCTCCAACTGCAGATTTCGGGTCTTCATGTTGCCTTCTCGACCAACTAGTCCATTCTTTCTCAACGACGAGATGCGACGGGTAATCTTGGTCTACTAGTATGGAACTCCTGCGCGACCGGTAGTGCCGACCATGGGGGTCGAGAATTGGGCCCGATGACGAAGTCATAGCGACGTGGCGCAACACAGCGGAACGCGTTGCCCGGCAAACCCGTCTTCATGCTACCGCCCTATTTCCACCTCCTACGCACCCGGCGAGTCCTGTACTCGCGTTGACTCGCTTCCGCGAAGCTTCACGGAGCCTAGCGATCTGTCCATCTGGGTTGAGCCACGCGAAGCAGACCAAAAGAACAAGTACTCGCCATCCGAGGGGTCTATTGGCCAGCTGTTCAAGGAGAATATGCATGTATGCGCCTGGGTTATATGCAATTTGTGCGGTACGCAAGCTCCCCGAGGTACCATCCACGAGGAAAGCCTTTCCGCAGGGTGGAGGCACCAGTGTGTAAACGTCGCAGATGTCGGTGTCTGTAAGTGTGACATCCTAGGATATACCAGAGCCTTCGCCTCAACACGATCTGCACTACAGTCTGCCCGCGCTGGTTGATATTAATTGTAGCTTTAATTGAAAGACAAGGCACGTACCTGAGCTCACAAAGGATGCATTCCTCAAACGTAGTTCTCTAACGTTTCAGCATATATTGGCGTACTCTCCTGCTTCACATCCCTCTTAATCCACACAGCCAACTCACGGCTGGCTCCCAGAGCAAAGAACAAGCTCTGGAACGCCTCCTTTTGCGTTAGCAGTGTCCTCCTGGACACTGCGTCCAGATCGTTTTCATGGTGCGCAAAGGGGAAGCGTGCGCCCTCCAGAGAATTTGACAGCAGCAAAGTTCCTGTGTGTTCTTCGCGCTGACAAGAGGGATAGTACACCGTGCGCGGAAACGGTATAGCCGGAGAGGGAAGCTTTGATAGGGCAAAGGAGAATCGCGTCGACTGCAATGTCTTCGAACAGAACGACAGAAGGAGAGTGTACGTGTCAATACGCATATATGTTGTGTTAGGAAACGAAACTCACGGCGGATAATATCTTTCAGGTCGGCCCTACGAGTGACCCTATTCTGCGTTCCTACGAAATATGCCAAATCAAACCTCTTCAAGGACGAGAACACCGCATGGGTAGGACGCAGCACCTGTCTCCTCGGCATATATCTGGCTAGCTCGAGGAAAGAAGCAGTACGGCAGCGGTCGCGCATCTTGAGCCTCGCCATAAAGCGCAGGTGCATGCGTGCAAGCATAGCGAGTATGAAGTGTATCCATGCGTTGATGATATCGCTAGGTAGCGGTTGCATTGCACGATTCGAGGTAAAAAGAAACGGATGCAGGCCAAAGGCGAGATCAGCGTGAAGAACTGGCCGCCTGCAGGACGTTGAAGTGAAATCGCCAACGACAGGGTGAGTTTGTCGAGGTACAAACTAAACGTTATCAAATCCGTGCCATTGAGACAGAATTCAGTGAGGTTCAGGTTGTGTACGCGTAGAGCTGCGTGATAATTTCGCGATTTTGACGTAGTAGGTGCAAGAGAGAAATAACGTGGACGAACGCGTCGGTGGGCGCGGCAAAAACAGGCGCACGTTGTGGGGAAATAAATAGCCGGACTACACGCACCGTGCAGACCGCTAACCACTTCGCAGCTACCAATGTACTTCAATGCATGGTTTTCCGCTATGGCCTGCTTCCAGACTTTTTGTTGGCTCAGGATCTTTACGGCCACGAAGGCTCTATTCCAGGAGAGCTCTGATCACACTGTATGCTCCAAATGTTTTGATACCTATTGTTAACTGGCACTGGCAGAAGATCGTCACAACGGCATAAGGATCACAGATTAGGGCGTTGATGACAGTCTGTCAACGAACTTCCGAAGCTGTGAGTGCTGTGCTACGAGACGCTTCCATCTGTATTACTTCTCATCATCGAACCAAAAGCGTATAGTGCTTCCCCTGCGATACTCTTGATGAGCATCTACTCTCACCGACCAACAATTCGAATGGGAGCTATTGATTTTTGCTTCTTCTATCTTCTGTCAACTTCGTCCACTTCGCCACGTCCTAGAAATGGACCAAAGCAGCCGCTGCGCCGGACAAGACCGAAGATGAATCCATCATCCTTAATCTCGCCGTAAAATCACTTCTAACGCGCCCGATGGACACACGCAAGGACATGACATCCTAACATTGTGGGCCTGCACGATAGCAAGCGTTCTCTGGCTTCTAACTAGGACCTCGCCCTGCGCGTTGTCTTCCTCAACGATCCTCTTGCACGCGCCCTCAGGCTGCTGGCCGTACGGGCTTTACCTCAAAGCCCGCTTTCATCACATCCCCGGGTCTGAATCTGTTGCTTGTTCTCAGTATTCGAGGACCCCATCCCTCCAGATCCGAACGCGGAGGTGAGATTGCAGCAGCTTTTCCCTTGCGCCAAACATACTGAAAGCAGTCGGACTCCAGAACAAGTCTCGAAATCCTCACGAGAATCATAAAAGGGACGCGGCATCGCTAGGCTGAACTAAGGTTCAAAGTACGGCGGTGATTTCGATGGGATCTCAGTTTTCGAAGGTGCGTGCATCCCTTACATCAAACGAACAGGATAGCAAGTTACTGATATGCATCTACGAAACAACTTCCTCAGTGTTCACCGAAGTATCAGCAGGACGCTTTCGGTGGCAAGCGGGGTTACATGCTATGCTCTGAAGTTCTAGATGAATATGATATCTCCCCAGTGTTCGCCGCATGTGCACTGCTGTAATTTTGCAGGATCACAGGACCCGACCCATCCAACACCGCAATCAACCTAAGTACCCGTATCGCTATATAGGACTACGGTATGGAGCCTCCCTACCGCTCACGGTCCGACATCGGTACAATTCTGCCTATCACCACAGTCCAGAAGGTCGACACACATCAATGTCCGAGACCTCCGCCACCATGTCGAATTCCCAATTTGTAAAAACATACCAAGCCGAGTGAGTCCTGTCAGCACAGTGAATCCGGACAACTCTAACGACGTCCCGTGTCAGTTTGGTGGAAAATTACACCACCATGGCTACTCTTAGTAAGTACTGATGCTGCGAATCGCATCGATAGTGGCTGATATTACTGTTCTCTTGCAGCTCTTATTGGCTACGAGTTTGTGATTACATTTCGGTACGAGTACGAGTTTATCTGGCAACGGAGATGGTCCGGTGCGACTTGGATATTCCTCGCAAACCGGTATATACAGCTCGCAAACATTATCGTGGACGCTGCACCCTCCAGTTCTACAGTACGTTTCTCAGAAGCCTCGGTTATTTCACTAACACATGCCGCGGTCTCAGATGTAAAGTTTATTTTCTGGGCATGAAAGGTGGTGATCTCATTGACGCTGTAGATGCAACTCCTTTTCCATTCAATATCTCATTCGAGTGTTGGCTGCGCTCCCTATGACCATCACGGCAGGTACGTATTTTCCACTCTGCCTGTCTAGCAACTTATCGAGCATCGCTCCAGCATTTTCCGCTCTGCGGGTCTTCGCGTTGCTAGACCGTGCATACGGTGCCGCCGCATTGACGTTCGCACTCGGTCTGGTCTCAGTCGCGTTGGATCTTGTGAGTCCAATAACGTCACGTTCGTGGCTATGCTATTATTCATTGTTCGTCGCAGTATCAGCAGACCCGCGCCGTTACTTACTATGTGGATGATCCAGTACTGGGCCCGTCATGCTATGAAAATTATCGGACGACGCCTGCAACCTACATCCAGTGAGTCACTTCACGTTCAGAGCGATATTCCCTCGCTGATGTTCTTCTTGCAGTAGTAAGAAATCCTCTGACAGCATGAAGATCGTACTTACGTATTTACTAGTTGAGATTATCAATGTATCAACCGCCATCGCTGCGGACTTGCTCGCGATCGTGATAACGTGGATCAAGACGCACCGTCGTGTTCGACAGGCTTCGTCCGCTGGGATCGAGGTTGGCTTCGGGGCGACACTGCTGCAATACGGTCGGATGCCCAGTATCTCTGTGTGAATCTGAGCTGATTATCGCGTTACCATAAGGACTCTATATTTTGTGTGAGCACACATTATTCTTAACATTGCTGCTCGTGACGACTCACGCAATGACTCGGACTGTGCGCAGAGTCTTTTTCATAGTAAATATAACTGACGCATTAATCATGATTGTTGTATGCCTTCTGTGTTTCCACTTCTGACTTCAATACAGCACTGATCTGGTTGTGCGTATGCCTTTCTAGCCCTGGTTCGAGTCACCAAACCCCATCACCATCATCAACATCATGTAAGTCGCCCCATTGCACTCTGCTCCACGTATCGCTGAGAAGTCTTGATTTGAAGGCTCCCAAACATCATGCTATCACGCTTTCTGATTAACCTGCGCCGCATAGAATCGTCAGAGCCCAGCAGTGCAGCCCGCTTCTCCCGCTTCTCACCCGTGAACTTCCTCATTCCGAGCATTTCCAGCGTAATCGGAAACCTAGGAGAACCTCTAGCTGACGGCGAAGAGGGTGTTGACGACGGGGAGGATATAGATATCGAAACCTACGAAGACGGCTCCCACGCCATTTTCGACTCTAGGGTGGATGAACGGACAGCGGACGTCTTAGGCGCTCATACCAGCGGCGTAGAAGAGGTGCGCGCTGCACTGAATTTACCTTCGTCTTCGCTCTCTAACTCTCTGACCCAAATCGTACGTAGGTATTCCGAGACCGCATCTAAGTTTGCATTCGCCTGATCGAACCATCATCTATCAGTGCGGGATAGACAAAGCGCTCCTCCCGACGCAGGACGACCGATCGGACGAGTCGGCAGGTTCTCTTCTAAGTCAAATACTCACCGCGACTGTGGTATTTATGTATAGTCATTCGTATGTATGTGCCTGTTCACCGTATACACACAGCTGGTCTGTCATGCCGTATCATATTTACCCTGTTCAGCCACTACGCCACAGTCGCTGAGTTTGAGTCCCAAATATTCCTTTTCCGCGCGACAGAGAATGAAACGGAGTGCAAAACCTTGAGCGCTTCACGCGCGACGCTGTGGCGCGACATAGCAACTCGGTCAACGGTTTCATTCCTCACGACTATCGAGGTCAGCCAGTTGTCCCAAGAGATTCACGCAAAGCTAACGCGCCAGCGTGCACAGATTAGAAGCCTACGCTGCTACTCTCAGTCATCAATGATGTGGGCAAAAAGCGTATATATCAGTTGTCCGGGATCGCTTCGCGTCGCCCCATGTGTTCACCCGAGTAGTGGTCCATCCCGAAGTTTGTTTCTTCTCATCTTCGCGTTCATATGAATTATACCAAGTGATTTTCTAGTTTTCAGCTCGCCAATACGTGGGTGCGCTTGGTGAGGTCTAGGCGCATCCGAGCTTCCTCCAAGAACGGTCTGCACATGACACACTTGAGCTCCACCTACCGGACTTCTAGGCGAGCAAAATGACCCTGGTCTATGCTCGATTTCCATTCTGACGGTACGAGCACCACAGATAGACAAGGACGAATCCCGCTCCTATGCGATAGCACACGTGGAGGGGAGCAGAAAGCGGGAACCGAGGCGAAAGAGAAGAAGAGACGCGCAGCGACACGCGAGAATCGACAGGACGGACCTCGATGTGCACTGCATGCTGTGGTTACCAACCGTCCCGAGAACCTCAAACGCCAGACAACTCCATATACCGCCCTGCACGCTTGTACCATCTCACATCACCTCAGATCCCGCTGGCACATGTCTAGAAGAGATACAAGGCAAACGTACTTCCCGTTGACCGCAACGCCAACTTCAGGAATCCGGGATGACATAGCTCGATACCCGTCCGTCCGCATCGGTCGCTAGTACGACCACAGACCACCTGCCATCGACACCAGGAATCTTTGTGCTGTGTCCCGACCCGACCTCACTCGGCCCGCGCCTGTCGATGCGCATCTTGACGCTGCCGGTTCGTGGCGCTGGTCATGCAGAAGTGAGCTCTGAGTTCTTGACGTAATAAGACGCGTGAGAGACATTTGAAGGTGGAAAGCTGAAAAAGGAGGAAACCTGTGAGCCGAAATGCGGACATTGTGGGCTCTTTGCTAACGATTATCGCAGGAAAGCTGGCTCTTCAAATACTGCTAGGTTCGCTGGTCGCGCAAGATGCCGAATCAGAAGCGCCCGCTCTTGCGCCATGATCGTCGGCGCCACTACCGCCAGCGCCATCACCATTTTCGATACAAAGCAACGAAGCTGACACCGAAGAGTGCGATACAATGCTGTGTGTAGCACCAATATCAGTGTCAGTACCTCTTGGAAGCCCGAGAAACTGCGATGGGCATGTGGTCTTGTGTTCGCTCCCGCGTGGTTGCACAGGTAAGCATCAACTCATCATTGGCATCGCTACTCCCACTTCCCTTGATTTAGCTTCTCTTGTATTCCTGACTCTCAGTCGCTTTCGCGCTAACCTGCAGCTTCGTGCAGTTATACTACGCTGGGACGAGCCATCCGTGAACCAACGAACTGCGCACATACCCACGTCCRCCCTAKCCTATTCCTTTCCCAGACACATTCTCATCAATGCCTCCSAGCGCACCGACSCCRTCTTCTCACGGTACACCCGCCGTCAYTAATRRRCCCTCCACGACAACGTCCCTAAACACKGCTCCTGCTTCCCCGATGCCTTCACTCTCGACGTGCGCGTCCTCCATGCCACCCCCAGGCATTCCGCCACCGAGTATCCTCAGCACGAACACCTTAAAGACGGTCCCGAGCGTGTCCTTCGCTCCGCTGCCGCAGAT